>JAEMON010000004.1:13459523-13470363 GCA_030264115.1 Lygus lineolaris | reverse complement strand
GAAGCTATGTGCCACACCCAACTTGGCAGACTTTTTTTAGTTTTATGATTTTGTTGTACTTTGTTGTTATCTTATTACTGACTATCTGTATTTCATGACCTACTAATTCTTTCTGTAATTTCTTACTTGATTCTATATTATGAAACAATTTTAACCTAAGCCAATGTAATTTTTATAACAAGGCTGAAGAAGTCAGCGTTGTACTGACGAAACGAACCAGAAAGAATGGAACAAAAGCGTAATCTACGAATGACTCCACATATTATATCCGGAGACATTGCATAAATACATCCTAAAGAATGCAACCACTATCTCTAAAATCATAGCGAACTCTTGCGAAAAAAGATTTTGAAATGCAATTAAAAAAAAAAAAAAATTTTATAATGGGAATCCGAGGTGAAACTAGCTATTTTTGCCCATCTCTATTTATGAGCGTTTTAGGAAAAATGAGTTCACGAACCATGATAACCCCCATCTATTGAATATAATATATAGTATTTTTTCCAATTGAATTGAACCATTTTCCAATTTACTTGAACCTTTTTCGAATTTATTTAAACCTTATTCCAATTAAATTAAACCTTTTCCAAATTTAATTAAACATTCATTTCATTTCAAATAAGCTAACAAACTTCAAGTGTAGGTACATTTGCGCATCCTGGGGAGTGACGGAGGCCAAACTCGACGAGATTGAGCTTTCCCCCCTGAAATTCAAGTTTTCCAATTGAAATTCAACATTTTCCCAATCAAATTTAAATATTTCCTTATCAAATTCAACATTTACACAATCAATTTTATAGGAAAATTGTTGAATTTGATGAGGAAAATGTTGAATTTCATTGGGAAAAGCTATATCTTGTCGAGTTTGGCCCCGTCACACCCCACGATTGCGCAAAATCTGTCACAGACACCATGTATCTACTACTGCTGACTGCAGCCAATAGACAATGTTGTTATTCTACTACTTCTTTGAATTTTTGTTTGTTTTTCTATAAAGTATGGTACAAAGTTAATTAATTTTTTGCTCAATTTGTAAAATCTTTCTAATACAAAGTTTGTTAGCAAACTTACAAATGAAGATTTAATTCAATTGGGAAAAGGTTTAATTCAATTGGAAAAAGGTTTAATTCAATTGGAAAAAGGTTTAATTAATTTGGAAACCCGTTTAATTCAATTGGAAAATACTATGTAACGTTGAGTACCTTTGGGGAAGAGAAGTAGGTGTACAGCTTTGAACCCTCCGAACGGCTTCTCGCCCGTCAGGTGAACTGTGGTGGTTGGAACCTCGATATCTCAGCCCCCCGCTGTCCCTTTGGCTGTGTATCGAGTTTGAACTGTTAACTGCAAATAACATCATAAATTTGATACGGTTACTACCTTCTGTGAGTTCCTACCTAATGGTATATTATATTACTCTAACAGGAATAATATCATACAATAAACAGAAAACAAGAAAATGGAACAAGGAAATAATATCGTCGTACAATAAACAGAAAACAAGAAAATGTGGGGAGATACAGGAAGATAGCTTTTTTCCAGGTATGTACACATTTTTCATGCTTGATTCCAAAGATTTTAATCTTGAAAATACCTAATAAACCGAAAAGCAAATTGAGTACCTACCTAGGACCGAATATAGGATAAATGCAACTTTGTTGTTAGCAGCAACAAGAAGGAACAGGGGAAGGGTCCATTTTTGATGGATTCATGTACAAGTCGGTCGAATAGAGAAAGCAAACAAAAGCATTTTTCATTTTCCGTAATTGATTTAATCATATTAGGGCATCGAGTTAAAACAATATTTTGAAATTTCCTGAGAGAGGAGCAATTAACATTAATAATTTAGAAATCGTTTCATACGTAATTCCTATGATCCAAACGAACCAAATCACTCGCGACGAAGTTGTGGAAACCCATTTCAATAAAAAGAAACCGGAGATGGTGAAAAAACCTTGTCTACTTCCACGAAAATACGAGTAATGAGTTACAGAGTTAAATCGAATTCGACGGATAGGCCATCATCAGTAACAAACAAGAACTCCACTGAACTACTGATGATGGCCTAACGTCGAAATCGATTTAACTTTGCAACTCGTTATTATCGTGGAAATAGACAACGTTTTTTCACTAATTCCGGTTTCTTTTTATTCCTATTTTCCTATTATCCAAATGATAGCACTTACTTAGCAGCGGGGAAACGAAAAAAGCTAGGAAAATTTGTTGAGGTGGTTTTCAACAATTTTGTGGATTCTATGAGGGATTATACCTTACAGGAACATGAAATTCGAACCAATATACAATTAGTAATGAGTACAAAGAAGGTAATAGGTATAAAATCACTACGAGGAGATTTTTGAGAAACTAGATCTGAAAACTTGAAAACTCGGAGCATGAAAACTTTCCGCTTGTTCTCTGGAGGTTTTGGTTCACCAACTGCCATAAAATTGATTCACGTGCTACAGTACCTAACTATTAGGTTGAATGGTCATATAACCTCGTGAGAATTTATCGGCCAAAGCTGATAAGTGGTCGAAGTTATTGGATTAAACTTCCTCGGGTCGAAGTTATTGGGAATGAAATAAAATCTCGCAGCAAACTCGTTAGTTCTACAAGACAATATAGAAAGATTTGTGATGCCAACCTCGAGGTGAGGATGCGGGGTGCGTTCCTTCCAGCTGGGCCAGCCGCCGGAGGACGTCCGCTAGGGTAGATCGTAGACATACTATTTCGTCTCCTTGCTCAAGCACTTTCTTCTCGAGATCGCAAACTCTTTCCCGCACCGACTCTTGTTCCGTTTCCAGCATATCATCTGAAAACAATGAGAAAATCAGATGTTAGGAAATCACGTTAGTACGATTGATAGATAACTTCAACTGAGGATAAGTAGCGGAATACGGTACGTAATGTAGTTACGAGTATTTCACTATCGGAGACCAGTGTTGGGTAATTGCGGTTTACTACCTCAATCAACCCAATGGGGTGTGCGCATGTTTTTTTTAAAACTTTTCCAAATAATGATGGGGGTACCCTATGAGCGGAAAAGGGTCTTGAAATTAATAATGATGGTGTCACCGTCAGTATCCCGCCTGGGGAGGTAAGCTCCCAAATAATTCCAACGCCAAAATTTCTGGTGGAGATTTGGGCTCCAAACTGGCACAAGAGGGTTTTGAGAGCGCTGATCCCGAATTTGAGGTCAAACTGAGATTTCAGAGTCAAAACTCAAAACTTGAAATCAAAAAGTATACTTAATCTATGAACCTTCAAAATTGGATTTTTGCCGATTTTCGACTTACTTATAAGAAATCTTAATGTACGTAACTTGAAAATTTGCTCTGATTCCATGTAAGTATGTTGTTAAAGGTCTGAGATAGTTCCTCAAAAACTTCAAAAAAGTGTTGTTCGGCGACTTTTGACATGAAAATTGCTGGACAATGATATTCTCTCATTAGATATTATTGACCTTTTGCCATCATTTTGAATTCCTCTCGTTTTTAGTCCGTTCCTAGGGTCAGATATCGCCTGCAGTGATACATACTTGTCATGATCATGGCTTGTATCCGAAATATAGAGGTTAATTTTGATAGATTCAGCTAGTTTTAGTGACTTCCAATTTTCAAATTTTATTTGAAATCAACGCGTACAATGTATTTATTTTAATTTTATTTTTTATGTATGTTTTTCATATTATTATGTACACTGTACATAATACATAGGTAGGTTCATATAATTATGACAAATATGAGTTGAACTTCGGGATTCTATTCAGAATGTTTCGAAATGGACTTCCACTGAGGAAAAATCTATAATTTTACACTTTGGAACTAAAATTTACACTTCAAACACTTTGGAACTATTGCAAAATTTATTATATAAAATAGTTGCCAAATGACGTGTACCCAACACTGGCGCAGAACCACTCGTTGGGTTCGCTCACCGGGTGCGAGGATTCCTTTAGTTCATCATATTTTTGTTCCTTTCGATTGGAACAATTCATTACCGCGTTGAACCCTTTGAAGCGGAAACCTGTTGATGGAGACGGAACACGGTTTTACGGATGAGTAGCTCCTCATCTCACTTTTCCCCGGTTTTCTCGAGATTCCAATTCATCAGGCAGCCTGCGTGGAATCGTTATCCCAACAAGATGATGACGAAAGATTCCTTGCGCAACGCGTTTTCTTATCATATCACGCAATATCATATTTTGAACCGTTATTGTTTAAATAATGCAGACTTTCTCAACATACTTACGGTCTATTAAGTTAAACGGTCTCACCCAACCTACATTTTTACTTCCCTCAGCTGAGGGCCTCATTTCACTTCCCTTCAAATATGGTAGGAAAATTTGTAGCAGGAATTAGTAGAAGGATGAAGCATAGAACGGTACACCTACGGTTCTACAGTCAGATCATTTAATAATAATTAATTTTACGCCATTCAACTCTAAAGCGTAACAACGAACATTTCATCTTAACATCAAATACAAACAAACACAACCACCTGGTTTCCCTCACACTCGAAGGTGCGATATTTTCTCCGTAACGCTTTTTTATGTCGTGACGGAAAAAAATTAAACCTTCCTAATCATCATTATTAGATTATAAAAATCACCTCTCAATGTAAATTTTTCAAGGAAGAAACTAATTAAAATATGATTTAAAAAATATATAGCATTTCCAATGTGAGATAGACTTTTTCCACTTAGGTTTAGACCTTTTACACTTAGGTTTAGTCCTTTTCCATATAGGTGTAGTCCTTTTCCATATAGATGTAGTCCTTTTCCACAAAGGTTAATTTCACTTAGATTTAGACTCAGGAAATTATCATGCCACAACTTGAAAAGTAAAGAAAATTATTGGTATTACAATTATTGAAATTAGTGCAGTCGTTAAGGGTGCGCGGGACGATGGGCTCGGGAAGCACCTCAACCATATGCCCCAACGCAGCTCGAAAACCTGTTTCTTATTTTTCACGTTTGTAATTTTGAAAATTCATCAATTTACGCATGTTCTACAATAATAATGACATACTTTATGATGTGAATCATAATTTTAGGTTCATTCCATCCAGAGAAAACTGGAAGAAACCAACGAAAAACCAGATTTCTCTTGATGGAATGAACTTGAAATTATGATTCACATCGTAAAGTATGTAATTATGATTGTATAACATACTTACGTAAATAGATGAATTTTCGTAATCGCAAACGTGAAAAATAACAAATACGATTTTGAGTTGCGTTGGGGCATGGTTGAGGTGTTTCCCGGGCCCATCATCCCGCGCACCCTTAAGAGGTGCCTGCTTTGACACTTCTCAAAATCACTTCGCCATAAATTCTATTTCTGTCCTATTCACATACCACCACAAATATTTGTTCCAATTATGGTGTGACGAAAAAATTTCTGAAAGAGAAAAGCTTGTGTTCATTTAAAAAAAAAAACATGTTTTCATAGAATGAACACTACATAAAGAACACTTGCGTGATTTCATTTTCACGTACTGACTTCAGTCAATTTGGTTATCAATTCATTTTCATTACTGTTCAAGTTGTGGCATAATAATTTCCTGAGTCTAAATCTAAGTGGAAAAAGTCTAAACCTACATGAGAAAGGGCTAAACGTATACTTATATATAGGTACGAGGATGAATACAATTTTTACAGGATCGTACAAAGGATTTTCAACCAACATTTTCAAGGTTGGTTAAAAAAACTTCAGGTACCGATTCGACGACTAATTTCCTTCCGACTAAGGAAGTCCTTTTAGACTTTGGAATTAATTCCTTAAGTGTTTTTCTTTTAATAGGTACTTTTTTTCGTGTTAGCGACCTTCTACCACCAAAACTTGTCCACTTTGGATATAGTCTACGGGCCTTGCTAAGGATATTATATCACTAGGGACAGGGAGGTACTATTCTTTTTAATGCACCACGAATTCAATAGCGTTAAAATATAGCCTGATTTTATAGAAAATAAATCGAAGAAAAGAAGTCCGGAAAAAACACAATATTGGAAGAGTTCGCTCGTATTTCACAGGGTAATGAAATGTCCGGAACAGAGGAATCAACTCTGAGGCATTGCAGCTTCTACTGGTAGAAGGAGGTCTCAAAGGTAGTTTTTCACCTCTCCGTCAAACACAACAAATGGATTTTCTAAACTCTCCGACTACCACAGCGACACCCCCACACATAAATATCGCTGGAACGTCATCTTGCTTTTAACCCTTTGGTTAGCGGCAGCCGCATTTTTCAAATACAAAGCCCTCCGTTTCCACGGCATTCCGAGCGAGATTTACCGACGTCGCAGAGAAGGTAACCATACGTCCGGAACAGGCGATTCCCTCGATTTTTCAGCTTCTAATAATACCGAATCAGAATTCTCATTTTAAGTTCCCAAATATCGCCACTTCGTCATTCAGTGTAATGAATCCACTATTCGTTATAAGCCACAATAACTAATTTATTTTTACAGACCTTTAATTAAATACAAGTTACTTATTTAACCAGGGACTCGAAAAAACATATACCAAGCGGGTTGGGTTTTCCTCACGTAACAAGAAATACAATCATTTTGTGTATTATGCTCACTCTAATGTGTATTATACCGTCCCCTCTCTGACAAACTAGCGTAACTTTTTTTTCCACCCACAAACTAGCGTAACTGAATAATACCGCGTGAATGAACTAATACCGTCAACAGTGTAGTCTACAAATTCGGATCATAGCTTCATATAGTTTTGCCCGGGACAAGGAATTGACCACAAACAGACAGACCGACAGACAGACACGGTACCAAAATTGTTTAGAAAGCTATGAAACGTATAAAGTAGAAATTTTGGTTTTGGAGGACAACATTTTTGACATTTTCATGTCTTTCATATGGCACATAACTCAAAAACCGTTACGATAATTGTCCCAAATGAGTTTCTGACGATTTCCCCGTAAAACCGAGTCGTTGGTAGGGAAATTGAGCTCGCAGCTCAGCTGAGTCGAAAATGGAGCTCATTGAAAAAATACTGCATCCAAACAAATTTGGTCGTATGGGAAACTGGGAACCACAATTGACATAAAATGTCCCAATGTGTTGCAGACTCGTATGCAACAGTAGGTTTTTTTCTTACACGACTAAATAGCTTCCTACCTTCGGTAGTGAGGAAGCAAATGACCTTCAGAAAGTCTGATGAAGACCTATCGATTCTGAGCCTATCACAGTTCCTATAAAATCTTCCCGACTCCTTGAATGTCAGGGAATCTCTCCCGGAACCTGATATGAATGAAACTGACTCTGATGATGAGGATTAAGAACTTACACCTTGTCTATTTTTTCCGATTTTGTGGAATATGTCCTGTTTTATTTTATTGTCCTGTATTTTGCGGTTTCCCTTGTTAGTGACTTTTGTAATGCTATTTTTTTCAACTGTTGCTTCTCAACAGATAAATAAATACTAAATTACTCTTAATTGTATTTATCGTTGTTTCTTTTTCCCCGTTAGGTACTATACTAGAATAATGGGTTAGTGTAAAATTTCACTCTGACAAACTAGCGAAACTGCTCCTTATGGTGCAATTCTGGCCTTTATTAATTATAATTTGGAATAATTTCCACAAAAATCCTTGACTAACATAAACTACATAAGATTTGAGGCTCATTTGAAAAAGACATAACAAAACATCAGAAATTATTGGATTTTCCATGCTGCATCAAAGTTTGTTTTTGCTCTCCTGAAAAGTTGCGTTTTCGCAGTTACGCGAGTTCGTGGGAGGAAAAAAAGTTACGCTAGTTTGTCAGAGAGTACTTGAATAAATAGAGTTACAATAGGTAGTGTTGAAGTTCTCTCAAGAAAAAATTTTTATTATTCTAAAATTTGATAATTTTTAAATTTTTAGTGACATATTAGAACTCATGCATAATTTTCAAATTGCAAAAGGGCCGCTCCAATCCAACTTACCGGGCCATTAGAATAATCTGACATTTCGAAGGCACCGACTTAAAACTTGGTCCCGTTCGGGTCGGAATCAGAATAGAGTGGTTCTGACACTTGAGTTAATATTTTATCATTTGAATGAGGCAAAAGAAGGGTTTGCGTACATTATATTGCAATAGGTACAAAACTGATGGACACGAAATACTTCTGAAAAGACATCTTACTTTTAACTCTTTTGTTGGAGGTGGCCGCATTCTTCAAGTACAAAGCCCTCCGTTTTGCCAGCATCCCAGGCGCGAGGATGAGTGACCTCATGGACCTCATGGAACGGAGAGAATCGTGGGGCAAGGACTCATTGGTTGAAAGAGCTGATGGGGCGCAGAACCTCATAGGAATGGAAATTTCAAGGGACGAACGGTATCATCAAACGTCACCTCATGGGGTGGAATGTCACAGTGTTGGGAATCTTATAGAAGTCAGACGCAGAAAGTATGAAACTGAGTAACTAACAGTTAAGGGAATGTTATGGAACGGAGGATTCAATAGGCTGCAGAAGAATTCTGCGAAGGATTTCTCAGGTTACAGGGAATCTCTTGGTACTAAGGATTAATGAGACAGAAGAATTGGGGGGTGAAGCTCACAGGAAAGGGAATGTAATGGTACGAAGGATATTTTAAGGTGTAAAAGGATTGGATTGATGATCTTACAGAATAAAGGATTTAATCGGCTGCAGAAGAATTGGGCGAAGGATTTCACAGGTTGGGGAACCTCATGGTACTTACGGGGTACGTGTGATTTAATGAGACCCAGAAGGATTGCGGGCGGAGAATCTCACAGGTTAGGGAATCTCATGGTACTTACAGAGGATTAACTAAGACGCAGAAGAATTGGGCGAAGGATTTCACAGGTTATAGGGGATCTCGGGGTACGAGGGGTTTCATCGGCCGCAGAAGAATTGGACGGAAGATATCACGCATTGGAGGAATACCATGTGAGGAATAATGCCCTGGTACGTACTCTCGAGGGTGGAACCTCTCGATTTCAGACAGAATCTCAAGGAACCTCTTATCTCGGGGGACCACACTGCTCCGCACTACCTTCGCGCAACACCCGACAGACAGACACTGACTGACTGAGGATTCTCCGAAGCAAAAATCCCCCTTTCTAATCGAATACAACATAACACTCACTTTCCTTCTCCCCTATCTTTTTTTCTTCTGTCGGTCCGCAGGTGGATTTACATTTTCAAGGTCGAGTTGCCAACCGAGCCAGCGGCGCTTGGCGGAAAGCGGAGAAAACGATTACACGATCCCCCGCTAAGTTGTCATTTTTACCTCTTTTTTTAGCTCCTTTTTGCAGTGAAGGAAATCAACCATGTGCGAAAAGTACATACAGAATAATATGACCCTGTTACATAAATCAACGTCAGTTTCATGGGAACGCGAAACACCGAAAGATTAGTGAAGCGCATTACCTTCAGAGAAACTATTTGGACATCTACCTACAAGGTTCGTGAGTTATGGTGCTGTGAGTAAAGATGGGCAAATTAAATTTTGCCACCCAGCAAGAATGACAAGACTAGCATTTCCCCCCAAAATGATTTTATTTGAAGATATTGGTGAAACTTCTACGTGAAAGACTTGCTTTCCGCGTTTTTCCTCTTCATCAATACCTACAATTTACAAAAAGTGTATCTACCAACATGTAATTTGGAATAGACCAATTTCGACGCTACGTTGTATTGGGAAAATTCCGACCGATTCCGACCAAATTCCGACCAATTTCGATGCTAAGTTGTATTGGGAAAATTCTTGAGAAATGGATAAAACAGCATCTTACAATATACCTAGAATCGAATAACCTACTTTGTGATCAGCAGTTCGGGTTTCGTTCGGGTCGGGGGGTGGATCAGGCTTTGTTCGAGTTGACTCGCGATCTTTATCAATTAAGGGATGAAAAAAGAAGGGAATTCTTCTGTTTTGTGATCTTTCAAAATGCTTTGACACCATTGATAGATCAATCTTGTTGCAGTGGATGGAGAATATTGGTATAAGAGGAGCTGCTCTTCACTGGTTCACCAATTATCTTTCAGCTAGGAGGCAGATCGTCTCAATTGGAGATTTCATGAGCGATCCACTAGATATTGACTCTGACGTTATCCAGGGAGGGAGTGCCACACTCTTTTTGATATACATTAATGCTCTACCAATGAATCTGTCAAAATTTAAAACATATCTCTTTGCTGATGATACCTCAGTTCTGGTGACTGGCGAAACGTGGGATCAAGTTTTCAGGGAGGCACAGAATGCGTTGAGTACTCTTAGTAGTTGGTTCTCTCACAGTCTCCTTACGCTGAATGCGAAAAAAAAACTAAGTATATGCTTCTAGGGAGTGAAAAGGGATCTGAATGGGCTTCTCACAAAATGGTTGTGCATGGTGAGACGACGAATCCTGCAGCTTGCCTATGTATACCTATTGAGAAAGTCCAACATTATTGTTACCTTGGTGTGATTGTAGATGATAAGTTGACATGGAAAACCCACATTGAAAAAGTTGTATCCAAGTTAAGGAGACTTCTTTATGTTTTTTATTCTTTAAGGAATGTTTTCATCCGCGATACGCTTGTTATACATGGCACTAGTACAATCTGTTATCCAATATGGGATCATTTCCTGGGGGGGTACATACCCAACGTATTTGGAAAAAATCAATGTGTTGCAGAGATCGATTATCAAGCTTATCGTGAGGAAACCTCGATTGTACCCAGCTTCATGCCTATATGATCAATTCAAGGTATTCACGACCCGACAACTTTTTATTAAGTCCCTTCTCCTTATGTATTACCGTTCCCCCAATATAATTTCCAGCCAGAGTGACCTTGACCATGGAACTCGTTTCAGATTAGAAGGTAACGTACGCAA
>JAEMON010000004.1:13436440-13454640 GCA_030264115.1 Lygus lineolaris | reverse complement strand
AGCATTTGCAATAGCTTCATTTTATTCGAAAATTCGCTAAAATGGGTAAATTATGAAAAATCGCTTCTGTACAAAGTTTTCTTTGTGGGACATCTTGTTGAATTTGTTCCCGGAAATGATCCCTATGATTTGGCAACCTTGGGTCGTCAATATTCGATCTTAAAGGTGATGGGGTGCTGGGACTGTGCTCCAGATGACTCAATTCATCTTCGGAAGTTTTGATATCGAAACCCGCGAGTGTTGTTGCCTTAGTTTAATTTGTCACGACTGTAACGTGCAATCAATTGAATGGATGGTCTGTTTTAATGTGCTGGAGACTCATCAAGCGAGACCGTTGACCGAACGACCGGGAGCCCGATCAGAAGTCGTACAATCAAGTAGTAAAAACCAGAACGAAATGCCAGTTGTACTACGACTCTGAGAAAAATATAGATTGTGAAACTCTTCGTACATGGAATACAGTAGTAAACTGTCACAGTTGATCCAGAATTTGGTGATACAATTTTCAATAAATTTGTTAGCGAGTCAATCTTGACCAATGAATAATAAGATGATTGGTACTCTATTAATATGAATGTTAGATACTAAGCCATTCATTCGTTTGAAATTATCGACATTTTGGAATCATTTTAAAATTTCAGACCGTTTCGTCTTCTCACGCACCACCTTTCTGCGGCCACCATTGGCCTAAATTTCATCTCTTATAATCGTAAAAAGAAAACGGAGTAAAAAAAAAATTATTTCAGTTAAAAAAAAATTATCGTGGAAATAGACAACGTTTTTCTATTTAATTCCGTTTTCTTTTTACGGAAATGGGTTTCCACAACTTCGTCGCGAGGGATTTAGTTCGTATCTTATAATGGGTTTCTCAGTCAATTATTTTTGTAGTTAACAATAAAATTATTAATCTTAGTTGTTGTACAAGGCAGTTGTTACTGTAGTTAGACTCCAAAATGTTATATTTGTTATCACAATCATTATCAATATCTGCGATGAGGATGTCTGACGGGCAAAGGGGCGTTAATTGGTGGGCGTCAGAAAACGTATACAGCCTTGTTATCAGGAACGGCCTTATCTGGAATGGGGGCACTCACGTTGAAGGTCCCAAGGTCGTGAGGTGAAAAATAATGGGAAAAAATCTGTAGTGTTTACGTTACGTATTCTGCGTCAATTGCTTTTAGGATTGAGTAACAAAGAGGCACCGCTGAATTGGGAGTCAGATGAGGAGAAACGAATCATAGAGCATTGTCGTTGAATTGGAGAATAAAACATATTCGAACCAACCAAAGTTACTTGTTGGATAATATATATATATATACTTAGCGCAATAGCTATATTACCGATCCAATCGCGATGAAATTCATAAGAAATATCCTGGGACTAACCTCTACCCTCCAAATATGAACGTTGTGTAATGGGAAATGAGAATCAAGTCGTCATTTTGATAGGGGTGAGGGGGATGGGGGACAACAACTTTTTTCGAACTCTTGCACGAGAAGTCTGAGAGTACATTTCAAGTCCAGAGAGAGTAGTAGTCCGGAGTGTATTTCAAGCCCATGGAGAGTAGTTATAGGTTATAATCTATCATTATGAAGGAGTACAGACTAATGGGGTCTGCGCATGAGAAATAAAAATTGGAAAAACCCATTAATTATGTTATTTGAGTTGCCATGACTAGTAAACACTATTTATCAGGACAAAAAACTCCATGTGGGAGCAGAAATCGTCATGTTGAAATGGAATGTTTTGAATCTCGCGGTGGGGTGTGACGTAGGTACCTCCAGAGGTACGTACGTCACACTCCCTGCTGTCCCTTCCAAAAACCGTTCGTGGAAATTATACGTAGTCAGCATGGATGCGCTTCGACCAATCAGCGCGCTCCATTTCCGCGCGGATTTCTTCAAACGTTCACATTTCTCTTCGTCGATTAAAAAAAAAAAAAAATAGGGAAACCACATAATTATGAAATAACCCCACTTTGGCCATTTTGAATCGATTTCCTTTAAAAAAAATTGTAAAAAAAAAATCATGCGCAGACCCCATTGTGATAAATTATTCGAAGTGGGTAAGTACTATAAAAAACTTCCCGGTGCAGACTTGAAATAGATAAGAAGATAATTTCGCCACCTATTTTAACAATCTAATAGGGCTTACATCATTTCGAGCAAGCAATAAGGTAGGATGAGAACATCTTGTTTTCTGGTCAAAATAATTCATTTCAAGTTGAGTGAGGTTGAGGTACCGCCACCAAAAGGGAAGCTGCAAGGCCGTCACATCCGCGGGCCGGTAGTTGTCATTCACGTGCTCGCTCGTCCTCGGAGGGGAGCGAACTATTTGGTTACCTTATGAAATCGCATTAGTAGACTACATTGAAGAATTTGAAACCAAAAGCCAACTTCCAAAAATCAAAGAATATGGTAGACCTCATAATTATGAGGTATACCATTATATTGTATTAATAATAAATATAGGTATTATATGAATGCCAATGAAGAACAATCATGGTATGTTTTTAAAAGAATAGTAGTGTATCAAGTATCAATAGTAGAGTATCAAGTGTTGAAACACCTCCCTTTAGCATGTTTATAGAGATGTTCTTTTTGCATAGGTTCTTGGTGTTGGAAGATCAGAGCATTACTAGGAGGAAAACAGATAATTTTATAGCTACCGTGCAACAGGCCATTGCTGCATGATCTGACCAAATTACACATAGAGTACCACTCTGACCGAATTTGTTTCTAGCATCAGGAAACAACATAAATCCCGTATATTCTACTACCATAAATCTACATATGAAGCCGGGATCCTACCCAATCACCTACCAAGACAAAGGGTGACCATCAACTTTTCTTGGTTCATTCAGCGACACAACTCACAGTACCTGAATGTGTATGGCTATTTCTAGGCTACTGAAATCACGGAATTTACCCACGCTCCCGTTTCGAAAACATCGTTCGACTCCGGACCATGCTGAGGACTGAGGGTGACAAAAAACCTGGATTCACGAGCGTCCTCGTTCACAGGGTGTGAGGTTATGAAAGCTACCTCAACATCGGAATGGACCGTATCCGTCATACATATAAATCATAGAAACTTCGCTATTACTTAGAAGAACATTCAAGTTACCATTATAAATGACCGCTGGAAACAATAATTCAACGCATCTAGAGGAATCGTCTGGGACTTAAGGCATCTCTGGCTTATGAAGTCGCCTTCAAGGCCCAACCAGTTCAAGTTCTACTGGACGTAGACAACTATTATGACGTAGGAACCCTTTCATTTTCTTACTTGCATTGTTATGCTGATTTGACACACCGATTTGACAGTAAATGATAGTTCTGTAAGTTCGACATTGAAAATGTGGAAAACAGATCATTTGTCGTACTTAGTTGAGTTCCACTGTTTCACTTTCTCACCATAGTACTTGCAGCCAGAGTATACACAACAGCAATGTGCTGCATACACAACATTACCGAAAACAGATTACCTAGACTCTAGGTCCTAGAGGGTCCGATCGGGGGACGGCACGATGGGTTATTAGAGCGCACTGGCGTAATTCAAAAACGTTGAATGTCAAACGTCAATAATTTTGAAGCCCGACGTGATGGCAAAAGACCAGATATGATTGTTTTTTTTCTTTTCCAAACTGTGAGGTAAAATTCATCGCTGCTGAATGTTGTTCAAGCTCGACTATGTCCTCACTGGGTTCAGCATCGTGAATTTTTGACAAGCATCTTCGTGAGTCGCGAACTCGCGAGGTAATCAACCTTTTAAAGAGCTCGCTAGGGAAGTGACGTTGAGTTGCGAGCGAGAGCTAAATACTTGACAATCTAATATCCCTGGAGCCAGGGGACTCGAGGTAACGGTGTAACGAGAGAAATAACCTGTCGGGTGAACGCGAAACCCTCGGGAGAGCCTTTAAAACATCGAATGAACTATGTATACCAACACTATACATGCATGGTATTTTCAAGGAGGCCATCGTCCAACGTTGCTCAGATTGTAATACACATATTATGTAGGTACCTGTACTGCGGTGAATATTCAGTATTCGTAAAATATGAACAACAGTAGAATACGTGTTAAACATGATGTCTATAGAAATAAACCTCAACTGTCGATTTGGATTTCATAATGCAATTGGAGCAATGCAATCCAGCAAAGTGGATGAAACTGCTGGGAAGAGACAGCCTATAGTGTTCAGAGAGTCACTTACTAATGTACTGGGCGCCCTAATTAGATGGTTCAGCAATTTTTCTCCTAACAACAGTCTGTGAAGAAAATTTGTGACTCCCCTTAATCTTTAATCCAAATTAAAATTACATTTTTTGAGCACTTTAACACGGCGAGAACTTGCGCAATATGCAAGGAAACGGAGTTTAGAAACTGCATCAAACTACCAAGTATGTTACATGATTTTGGGATATTAGTCATTTACTCTGAATCAAGTGGTGAGGGTCATTTTCAAATTTAAGGCCACCCTACTTCGAAAACTGGTGGATTCATGTGCCGTTGAAAATCAGGTCGAAAAACATGACATAATTACGTCTTTTAGCCTGAAAAAAGTTTTAAGTATAGAATTTATTAAGTATAGAAAAAAGTGTTAAGTATAGAATTTTGGATAGAATCCAATTCTGAAAAAAATGGAGGTCCTTAATTTAAAAATCAAAGTTAGAACACGTTCGCACGTGCCCAAAAATTGCATACTTGGATTCTACGCAATAAATTAGGGGGGAGAGGTTACCATGCATAGCTTTCCTTCACAGTCGGTTAATAACGAAGAAAAACATCTGTTGGCTGAGCGATTAAGTAATTGTTGGACACCCTGTACGTATCGCATAGCGCTTGCTGTATATTCGCAACCAAGAAGTTACCTTCTGTTTGACTGTACCAATGACCTCAAATTCAAAGTGGACTCCTCGTTAAGTCCCAACACACAGAAACGTTGAGTTACGGAGCATTCTTTAAAGAGGGACTGTTATCACAGAGCGTTGACATGAATGTAGGGAACGGAACAAGTGTTGAATGGGCCCAAGCCACCTGTTTTATATGGGACTCAGAGGAGCGAGCGAGAGATGTCAAATCTTGTTTGTTGAGGGCCGATTTGCATGATATCAGCGCACCAGTGAACATAGTGAACAAGCTACTGAATCTTGATGTGAAGGGCCAATGAATCGATCAATTAACCCAAAACATCAATAATTATACTTCTTCGCAGTTTATGCGGGACATCAATCTGACAAAAGCTTTCTCGACAATTTTTTCCAAGAGTGCGGAGCCTCAAACTACTTCCTTCATCCGTATACACTCAAATACCTTCCTACCTTCAGTAGTTAATGAGCAAAATGGCTATTTTTGGATGTTTCTTAGCTCCTTCGTCCCGCAGAATATTATACTGGAAATGAGGGGTCCTGGTGTTGACTGTCTACTTGATACATATTAAATATGTAATGATGAATATTGAAAACTGAATGACATACAGGTAGGTTTTATGAATGATTCTTTTTTTATGGACGAAAAGCAAGACGTCTTGTTCTTTTCGGAGCAGCTCCTAGGTGGGGAAAGAGATTTCCGCGCAGCAAATATGATAAATGAAACCTATATACTAAAACAAAAGTTTACCTATCATTGGCGTTTTTGAATTCTACGAAAAAATTCAAGGGCCTTTTTTATTTCTACAAATACTCTTCATTATTGTTCATAGTCCACTTCTTGTCAATGGAAATTGACGTACCTGAGCACAATTGAGCCACTCTCTCAAGGAACATGATTAATGGAAGTGTCAAAGAGCTATCCTCATTAGTGCACGGAGCCTTGTGTTTGAAATAAATTATCAGCTTTCGAATCCGTTATACGTCCACCGTGTTGTTATTCGGAATTTAAAGCCAACACGAGTATTTTACGTGGTAAGCATGAGTAAATAAACTAAACACAGCATGTAATCTTCGAATAAAACTAGGAACAAGGTAGATCCTATCATAAAACAGATTACATCATTTAATAGAACCGACTTGTTGCTCATAGCTCACTCTATGCAGCGCTAATTCCCGGGTTTGGCGTTCTAGGGAAAGGAAACAGCCAGATTTCGTGCCAAAAGGTGAGGGGAGTTGGGAAGGTGGGAGCGATTGCTTGGCGAAGCAATTGCTGCGGAGATCTTGATCAGCAAAAGTGGAGTCGATTGGCGGGTTTCACACGTATGGTTGGGGAAGTTCCAACCGAGGAAGGAGAAAAACGGTTCGATAATGTAACACAGGAGGTTGAGCTCTCAATGGAGGGAACTGGGCGAAAGCTTGGGAAGAATTAGCCGGATGAAGAAGAAGTGATTTTTTTTCAACTTCCTGGGTAACTATCTGACTGGACTGTAAACAGCTAGGTGACTCGAGAAATATGGAGACGGTCAGAATGAATCGAGTCAACAAGAAGTGATGTATGAGGTGAGGGATTCAAAAATAGATCGGAAATGTCATCAATAACAAGGTGTACACGCAGAGATGGAGGAAAATGCACACTAAAACGACGAAAACAGCTGAAAAGTCATATTTACGGAGGAAGAGGTTTGGATCATTTGAATGCAATTACAAAAACTATGCCTTTCGGAACTTATCAGGTATCTCATCACTACCGGTTCAGATATTCAGACGTATTATTTCACAAGTACGAATAAGAGACGAGTAAATACTATGAGAAGAAAAAAAAATTTTTTTTGTTTGAATAGGTACCCACATAAAAACTGTATTTATAACGTACAAGTTGGTTGTGCTCAACGGATAAAGTTGAGGACAGTTATGGTATACCTACCTAGGTAATTCTCGCTAGAAAAACATTTCTCCTCAGCACACTAGGGTCGTCAGCTTCCATCGTGTCAGTGTTGGGGAAAAGCATGACGAATAAAAATGGACAGCAGTAATGTTCTGCCAGCTTTCTTGAGTTTTAATAAAAGTGCATTTTACAGCTGTCAGACCCAGATAAATTGTTTTGAAAATAGGATTTGGCCTTTACGCAGAGGTGGATGGATGAGGTGTTCCGGTTGAGGTAACAGATGATGTACACCTGTTCAAACAAAAAATCCCTCAGTCCCAAGTCAACAAAGTAACATGCACCTATCTACTACACAGTAACCACTCCACTCCTGGATGTCTCATCAAAGAAATCATAAAAAGATGTGAAGATAGGAGTAGAAGTATTTTAGTAGGTAAGTTGAAAGAGGTTTAGTGTCGTGTCGATTCGTATTTTGCATTGCGTAGTAGGTATACTCACTCAGGAGTTTATACAACCATTGCTTTGACGTAAGAAATATTTGGACAAAAAGCAGTTCTGCGGTAGGGTTACTTGAACAGACTTCTAGAACAGCTCCACTGAAGCTCCGAAATCATTGAAGCACACATAAATCCTTCGTTTTGCAACTGTCGTTATTAGAAGAATGAGTGGGGGAATACGATCATTAACTACAGACTCCAAATAAATTATTCTGTTAGGTGGAATAATATTTCAGAAAAATCATTGGAAGGATGGAAGATCAATGAAATGAACCTGTTATGGTAGATCAGATGTTTAAGAGTTGATAGAACAACAGAAACAACAAAAACAAAATAATGTATCCAGCTGCTAGACAGAAACACAAAATGAACGAAATCTCAATGGGTGGGTGAGAGGTCAGGCTATTTCTGGGAGGGCTCACACCCCGTTTTGGCCAAACCAGACCGATTTGCTATTCAGCAGGTCAACAAAGGCCTCGGCGACAAAACCGAATTCTATAAGCGCAAACACAGCCTGGTCGTTACACTCGGACATACAGAGCACATGTGGAGCAAAATACGGTCGCAAATTTAGACCAAGTAAAATAAAAGGCATTTATGATATCTGGAAGGACAATTTTTTGAGTTTTCGCATGGATGAACCAATAATCGTTAGTTTGGTTAGTTAGTTAGGAATGAGATAAAGAGATTATATTTATACCTTACTCTCTCCAACCTTACTTTCCAGGAGAAAATTTTCATGGGAGCCCATAATCTGTGTTGGGAATTTGACGTTCATGTTTTGGATTATTTTTGTGGAGAACATCATGTTTTCGAAGAGCACAGTAAAAGAACTAGGAATGCAACGAAGCATGGCAGTTTCAAATATCGTAGTGTTAGCGATTGCAAACGCAGTGAGGCTCTAGCAGCAGCTCCAAACGCACACATTTGTATGCACTTACTTCCGTTTGACAGAACCACAATTTTGACGCTTATGACTTGAAATGTTGAGGGACACTCATCAGACCTCCAACAATATTGGTAGCGACTCACTACATCCCAGGACAGAATTGTTGAAGGCAACAGGCAGATTTCCTTAGAAAACATTAGAATTACTATAAAACTCGTTCCTTCAATTTTAAAAACATTCCAGATTGTTAATAAGAATTTGAATATAGTGAATTTGAACATAAATATTATAACTACTATATTTATACTACAGGTATGACAAAAATCCGAGAAAAATCTTTCTATCCCACAGAAGGAACTACGTTCCAAAAACCAGTTTTAATATTTAAGAACTAAATACATTTATATCAATTTGCAGGTGGTACCTACCAATTTATCGTGGACTAACGACAATATTGCCAAAATACATTTGTTAGTACCTATTTTCAACAGAACAAAAACAATATTTCCAATATACGATAGGTAGGTACAAGTAGTAATGAGAGTACCGCTAAACTGTTGTCCTACTACGGCCAGTCAGTATCTGGCTCCCCTGCTCGAAAGCCGAGTTCCAGTCGATATTTTGCTTCCACTCCAGACCATTTAAGTCGGAGGGGTTAGACTGGATCGATAAAACGCTTTAGACACGTGGAAATGTCCCCAAACCCGAACTAACTGGATCCGTGGGGATCGAGATTATCTTCATAATAACAAAATCTCGAAGATTGGGGTTCTGGAAGGGTACAATTTTTTCTAAGTCACAGGTGCCGCAGGTGAGAAGGAAGGTATGCAATAATCTAGAATCGAAGGTGATAAAATAATGGTCTTAACAACCAGCTTTACAGATTAGAAATAATACCTGTGACATACTAACAGGTCAACATCAGTTGAGTGTGAACCGCAAATCTTTCGAGTAGGCCCTGTTCAATGATCAGCTGTTCAAACGCTTCCTTAGTTACTGAATTTCATTAAGAATGAATAACACAACTCTCGGATAATAATAATAATTACAAGTAGGTACCTACTCATTGTCCCCATGAAATGATTGTGAACCTAGCGATTTTTTAAGGTGAGTAGGTATTAGGACCTTTACCTTACTTTAGGTAGTAAATGGGCGAATAATGAACAGTTGTGCAATAATTTTTTTCTTAACAAACACAGGAAGAAACTACTTAGAACCATCTGAGAAATTACATGCACAACTACACTGACAATTCAAACATTCCCATTCTCTCGGAGACGCGGTTGATTACTTCTAAACCCGAGGGAGAAACCAAACTTTACTGCCACCCTCGAAGAAGATAGTAAAAACATCTAAAAAGAATAGATTGAAACTACCCAAGTCCAATCTTAGACCAGTGAAATCCTTCGCTATTGTTTTGCCCCTCTCTGCCCATTATAATGGCTTTACTTGCCGCTCCCTCCACAGCTTCACCCTTGATAATTCTGCAATGCCTTTGGCTCGTATTAATAGTCCAGAGCCGTATTGTCCTCTTAAATCGATGCGAGTCATAACCGTTTGCTGCAGAGAGGAAGTAAATCTCTTTGCCTCTAGGGACTGCAAACGAAAACACCTAATTGCAGTGGCTTTGATTCATTCCTTCATAGCGCAGCTGTATAAATGGTATCCCAGAGGCCCTCCTAGCTCTCTCGCATTATTTGTAGAAGATAAAACACTCCACTATCAAAAACATCTTACATTATTATTTGTTAGGAGCCATTTAAAAACAATTAAGCGACTTGTTACGTTATTTACCCATACGATTGGCTCAATCATACGAGCGAAACTAAGACGAACCCATCAATAGAATGATGCGCAGGATTGAAATGTTTAAAATAATTGTTTATAAAAACACCTTTCTTAAATATTCTTTTGTACACGCTTAAAAAACGTTGCAATTATTACACAACGGTTTATTATTTTCTGTATAGATCACCCATCTACAAAGATCCTATAGGTATAAAAACCTATTTACCACAATGAGGACAATGAGTAGGTACACAAGTAATTATAATCGATTACAAGTAATTATCAATTACTTGTAATTAGGTACAATCCGAGAGTTGTGTGTTCATTATTAACGAAATTCAGTAACTAAGGAAGCCTCTGAACAGCTGATCCTTGAATGGAGATTTAGTCTACTCGTAAGATTTGCGATTCACACACGTGTTTCCGCTCTTTTTTGCATTCAACCCTTAAGTCCTTACAGGGAGCGAACGGTTGGTCCTAAAATGCTCCGCGAGGTCTCGTTCGACGCTAAAAATTATGTTCTATTCGAAATCGATTGAAAAAATATACCTCCCTATTTGAAGTTTTCGAGCTTGGGCGTTTTGAAGATTGCATCTCCTATTTTCTGCCCCGTTGAGAAGGCTGACGGTAATGCCAAGCTTCGGGGGAACAACTAGACCCCAAATGGAACCGGTAAACCCAATTTCATTAATTTTGGTCCATGGTAACTAAGGAAAGTGCCGCGTATGGCGTACGTAGATTTTTTTAATTCGATTTTTGGGTTCTACGTATAACATTACCTTGAAAAGTAAAACATCAAATTTTGATGGGGGGGGGGGGGGGGGGGGGGGGGGGGGGGGGGCTTCAAAGGTTAACTTACAAAGGTTCATTATTGAAAATATAATAAACCAAAAGCAACCATGCTTTAAACAACGTCTTAAACATTGAAAAAAAATGTTTGGCTTCACCTATTTGGAAAAAATCACAAACATGTTATTTGCCAACCCTGATCGAACGTGATGAGTGCTTGTTAAATCGACTTCAACGACTATGCCAACATGAAGAATTTGAGGTATACAACAGCAGAGAGAGCTTATTCAAGAGCGGCCAATAGGATTTTCAGGATTCTAGTTCAATTCATTTGGGACTATATATATGGAGGATGATTCACTATCAATAAGTACCTACTATTAAACAAAAGGTTTTTACCATACTTATGATGAGTGAACAAAGGAGGTCTTGTTATTGATAACAAGGAGTTTAAAAATAGCACACTTAATAAGTCTTATTTATACTAACAAGATAATTTGTTTGCCGACAGTAAGTTGTTATTTGTTTGTCTATCGGTATCAAGGCATACAAGCCCAAATTTTCTGTCTTGGGACTTGAAAATTTGACTAGTTTACTTTAGAATCCAGTACCTGATCAGCCTACAGCAATTAGTTTTCCCAAATTATAAAAAATTATTCTTGTACAAGGCTCTTCAGCTTTAGCTAATGACTTTTCGCAACAGAGCGCATACAAGCAAATGGTCAACGTTCATGACAATGGCAATCCATGTCAATGTCCATGTCCATGTAATTCGACAATAATATTCATTAATCCCTGAAAATATTGCGACATTCTTGTAACAATCCAGCGCATGTCAGTTTGGTTCATTCATTCAAATCCCAGACGATTTCGGGTATCGCGGCGGAACTCATGTTCACGACCCTTGACCCTGCAGGGTTAATCAATAGCCAGGTTGAATTTGGTGGGGAAACAGGGGAAGTGAGCTTGAGGGAATCTTTCATTGACATTGAAAAAGTTGGCAGAGTTCACCAAACAGGAACAGGGACGAGAAGGCGAAAGGAGGCCTACTCACTTTACTCAGGGCTAGATCTCTCCAATTATGTTATACTGAAGATTAAATTAAACTATAATCAACGAAAAATATTACAATAATTATTTCTAATCAAGATTTAAATTATGTCCCCCTCTAGTGAGTGATCTGATCCTAGCTACCACACCACATTTCAAACGGGGTACTTTCAATCGACTTGTGAATCGCAAAACTTGAAACTAATCCACTCATGGCCACCAGGAATGGCTAATGACTCTTGTCGTGATGGAACAGGAAATACTCACAAAATTATTATTAAAAATCATTATTTATTATTAAAATCAGAGTTGCCTCCGGGTGGGATCATAATGAAAACGGTAGTATCATTTGACCGAATTTGCTGGTTCAGACTGACGAGCAATCAATAGATTCCATTATCTTGACGTGAATTATTAAGCCTTACTTATTGATTCTGGCTTCCACGAGCGCATTGGTTCAGGAAATAGCCGGTCACGAACACTAATTGGTAGCCCCAAGTACAGTCGATATAAATGCACAAGAGTACCAACCTCTAACCGCCTTAAAATAACAATAAAATTCTGAAGTAAAAAAAAAAAAAAAACCTCTGCCAAGTTGAGTGGCTAGTAGGTATAGCTTCCTCGCCTTCGTAACATGAACGTTTAGAATCAGTTAATGCAAATTTCAGTGAAATTGGTAGAATAGTTCCGGAGTTATGCCTATGACAATTAATGTCAAGCATGCACAGAAGCAGTCACTCATCCAATTGGGTCGAAATTCATTAGTCACTTGGAGTCACTGGAGTCAAATTCACTTTCCCGCATGCGCACACGCTACTAGTGGTCTGATGGCTACGAAATTTATAGGGGACTGTCTAGGGGCTACCCCATACAATCTCTGAAAATTTCACCGAAATTGGTAGAGTTGTTCCGGAGTTATGGCTGTGGAACACATTTCAAAATTTCGCATGGGCAGTAGGTACTGCCATAATATGTGTCAAAATTCGAAAGTAATTGTCGACCTACTATAACTACTATACCCTTCAAATTAGAGCGCAATATTTCTATTAGGAACTGAGGAATCGTAGTTTCTGGAAATTCACGTTTGCGCATGCGCACTCGCCACTAGTAGTCCGCGTAATCCCTTCAAATTGCACCGAAATTGGTCAAGTAGTCCCAGAGCTACGCTATGACAACAAATTTCAAGTTTGTGCTTGCGCAGCCAAGCTTGATAGCTATAACTGAACCATTTTTTTTTAAATATTAAAGACAACTTTATTGTTCAAAATAAACATTACCTACAGTTACTCCAGTTATACTGTTAATAGTAGGCATCAAAGATTCCTAATTGGCTTGAAGCTTGAGCTTTGCTTGGCTTGTCTAGCAATACGTCTTGAGGGCGTTAACGTTATAGTCTTCGATCCAGTCGATTTCGAGGAGGTCTGCCTACGATTTCGAGTACCAGTGAATTAGTGTGGACAGTCATGGAGGGTTTTGTAGCAGTAAGTTATCGATTCAGTCACGGTTGGTATCTGAAAGTCGTTGTGGAGAGTCGCTTTTCTCACATACCATGGCGCACCGGTTATTAGGAGAAGAGCTCGATTTTGTGTGGTTTGAATTTTTCGTATGAGCGAGTCCGCAGGAAATTCACGTTTGCGCAGTCGCTCACGCTACTAGTGGTCCGATGGCGATGAAATTAATAGGGGACCGTCACGGGGCTAACCCGGAAATCCCTCATAATTTCATCACATTCCGACAAGGAATTGACCACAGAACGACAGAAACCGAACCAAAATTGTTCAGAAAGCTCTGAAACGTAAAAACCAAGTGGAAATTTTGATTTTGAAGGACACAAATTTCTTGCTTCCGAGTCTACTGAAGGTAGCGGAAGCTGAGTTTTCACTTTGAAAATCGAAACAATTTTTGATCTCCAAAATTGAAATTTATTTTACTTTTCAGAGCTTTCTGAACACATTTGGTTCCATGTCTGTCTGCCTGCATTTCCTTGTTACAGCCATATCTTCCGGAGTTTTAATCCGATTTTGTTCAAATTTTCAGGGATCGTGAGGGTAGTGGCCCTTGAACGCCCATATTAATTTCATAATGATTGAATCAACGGTCTAAGCATGCGTTAATGTTAATTTCGTTCACGATTATGTTGACATTCGTCTAAACTGATAAACATTGAACTTACACAATATTTTATATAACATTTTCTTGGACGCGAGGAAGCTATATGTGCAATTTCCACTTGGCGGATTTTTTCATTTCTTACACACATACATAGCCTTCTACCTCCGGTAGTGAGGAAGCAATATAAATAAATAAACAAAGGGAGGCGAATGATAGGAAATTAAAATACAGTATTCATCTGAAAAAGTGATGACGAAGAATTCGACTGATTGATTTTTAATTGGGTATTTTTTCAAAACAACCATGTTTTCTAAAATAGCTACAAGAAAGGATAATTTACTGAGTGAAATGTGATGTCGTCTTCGTTCTTCATTCCAATATGGCTTTGCCATAAACAGTGATAGAGGGGCTTTGATTCTTGGGCAATTAATAATTGTCTCTTACCTCAGTTTACTCTAAGTAATTTCATCATCAAATAAGAAGACATACCTGCAAAAGAAGGAAGAGAAACTCATTAGAAATCATAGTTTGGAACATTAAACAATACTGATAAGGTAATAAGTAGAATACACAATTAAAATTACAATTTTGTTGAATTTAAAAAAATTCCTCCAAATGGATGGGCATTAAGGTTTCCGCACAAGCTATGTCCAAGCTCTGCCTTCTTGAATGTTCAACACGATCGATGCGTTTTTCTCAAATTAGTTTGTAGTTATTTCACGTTTTCAATTGAGCAAAGGCGATGGTACGATTGTAATGACTTTTATAGGGACTATATCTAGGTGCCAACCTGCACAGCTCGAGCTGAATTCGGAAATAGTGGGGGTTCACGAAGACGGGATCAGTGTGGCAGGAGGTTTCAGGGGGTGAAGTAAGTGTGAGTACTATTCTCCAACACCCCCGAAAACTAGAAAAAAAGTTCATAAACCTGTAGCGGCGATTAAAAAATTTGTGCATCGAGCTCCAAAACGGGGAGAATAGGCTACCTGACTTCCTTCGGTGGAATACCAATCTGATTTGAATATAAAAAGGGACAACAATAATTACGGTAAGCTGCCTTACTCCTCCATGTATTTTTTAACATAATTTTTCATAATAGGCACCTATGTAATTTTAGGCATACTTGATTTTGATTTTTTCCTATACAAGACTTCCTACAAGATGCCGTGACTTTTCTTCTTTTGACTCTACAACGTCAACTGTGGGACGGCCGGCTTTATTTCTGCTGGGCCGCATCCCGACAAACAATAACGATGAACAAAGTCAACAATATTCATGTCAACACCGTAAATGAATAAAATTCAACTCAAGTAAAAATAATACATAACAATTTACAAATACAATTAGTATCACTTCATAAAAGCTCCCCCTCCACAATTTTAATCTCACCACTGTTCAACCTCTCACTTCATGAACCGCTTCATGGGTTCAGTTTTTGTGTTGGACTGTCGAAATTGATTTTTGATGTGAATTACCATCTTAAACATAGGAACAGAAGTATGGTATAGGTATATAAATCAAGAATCAGCGCAAAATGTCCCATAAGAAACCACAAAATATTGAAAAAATTCGTAGTTCAAAAATCAATTTAAACGAATCTTTGAAAATTCGCACATCAACTCATGCTGCATGACAGGTCTTCTTTCGATTCGATTCCTCCTGACTCCCAAAACCCGTAACACCCGCGGTGCCAGTCCCAGGATAGTGGGACCGCGATCGTGACCCAACGGGGAGTTTTAACCCGCCGATTCAATTATCCGGTTTGGCAAAGCGTCTCTCATTGATCATTACCAAGTTACCGCTATTAGCGCGGGTTAGCTGTGATGAGCCCGCACTTCCCGCAGTACGAGCCGCAAGGTGGCCGGGAAACGAACCAGTAACTCTGTCGAACATAATATTATTAGGTACTGCTGTAACTCAATTATCGGAAATGCTGACTGCGAAGTTTTACTATAGGCAGACCAAAAGAGGACCCCCATTTTAGTCATCTGCAGAACAATTAATACAGCTTCGCTTTACATTTACATTATTAATAGTGACATCAATTAGTGTCAAACCTTCAATTTTCAACTTCCTCAATTTTCACTGAGTTCAGTTTGGAACAAGCACCAAAGTAGAGGCGCGATCTTTCTGTAATCTATACTTTCACTACTTACTGTTTGTGTTGGATGTACGCGTGGTAGTATCTCACATCTCGGCTCGGCTGCCTCAACGTAAAGGAACGGTAACAATAGTACAAAATTGTCAAAAGTAGACAAAGTAGTGCCTCACTATTTTCCCCAGTTATATTATCCTTTTCGGTCAAGCAGGAAATAATGCTCAGAAAAGTGGTTAAAATAATCAGTAACTTTTCAATGAAATATGGAAACAGTTGAAAGGTGAACAAATGTGTCCCTGGAGGTAGGTAATTGAACCCACAGCGTCCGGAATTTCAGTCCAGCAATCTCTCTATTGAGCCATTGGATAGGTACAGTGATGGCCACATGGGGAGAGTTTGAGCTACAATTCCAAAGGTGGATTCTAGTCCCGCCAGGGTCAATTTTCGTAACTCATATACCTAACTACATACCCATCCATTCCATAAATTATTGTTACGTAATTTACCTCCACAATATTTGTTGTTCATTTCCAAATCGGTTCACCTCTGGTCACCTTTATGGTGAATACTGACATGAAAAGAGTTACGTGATAGGTAGCAAAAAAGGTAGTTTATACCACATATTCATATCAGAATAGTAGGGATACAATGAGGGAGAGTTGATATTCAGAATATTATTATTGACTGTACAGCTGACTTTTTCCACCACGTACATTTTACAAAACTATAGTTTAATAACTATAGTTTACTTAATATAATTTTTAACTATAGTTTATAAACGGCGAATAAGTAGTTTCGTCTTCACACAAATGGCGCTTCAAATTTTCACGTCGAGCATGTCAAGTGTTATACATAATAAGTAGATAATTCTAGGGATCACTTTTTTGGGGAGTTTTCATTGGTCAATGGATACCCATTAATTAGAACGGAGCCAACGAGCTCTAAATAGGGAGGCCGGAACAGGGGAGTGCCTGCATACTGGGCCACCTCCCAGTGCTTCCTGCTTGCCCTTAAATCACCTTAGTTATAAATTATATCATCGCTCTCATTTTCCCAACAGATTCACAAATTTCCCGTCCTACAGATCATTAGGTACTTGGAAAATCCATTAGGACTTCAATTTGACACTTTCGTAGGCACTTGAAATAGTTGGCTTAGAGAAGGAAGGTACCTATATGGGTATGAATTCTCAGGTCCAGATAAAGGAACATGGTAGGGGATTCTTATGGAATCATGGTTCATCAGCAGGCATGATTCAGTGAAAATATCAATAATGCCAAAAACTTGTAAATTTTTTCAACAGATGGCATCGCGTCGGGGGCAAATAATTGTATCATTCAGCCATTTATTGATGGAAAATGTAAATATTATAAGATTTATAAAAATGCAATATAAAAGGCTTCTATTCAGGTTTTTGTCTGTTACCGGAGGATTTGTAAAGCATTATGAAAGATAGAGATGATGAGGATAACCAAATCAGCCAAATAACAGTATTTTCTATGAGTAGAATAAAAATGTGAAAGAAAAATAATACAATGTAGAAATTTAACGGTTTCATATCAAGCGTGAAGGATTTCTATTCGAACAATGCCTATATAATATATAGCTTTTCAGTGGCTTCAAAAATCGTTATAGGTACCTATTTCAGATTCAAGTTGGAGTCCCTGAAAGGCAGACACAGTTTGTGAAAGGATTCATCATAAAAAAATATATGAAATAACAGTAATTATAAAATTACAACATTGGAACTAAAGTTCTCGCAACTTTCTTTTTCCAAGCGGAATCGTGATCATGGATCTCACGTGTTTTCCTTTCACTTGCATCATCTTCTGTCGTCCGTCTTTTGTGAGACTGGAAGCCGTTTCACGAAGTTCGTCCTTCGTAACTTCTTGCTCGTGAATAATTGTGTAATAAAAATTAGGCGGTTGTGACGTTGTAAGTGCCGTCAGCATTGCAAAATTACGCATCGGCGTCTGTAGTTTAAATAAATTACTTGCACTACTGGTGTGCAGTTGTTGTACCTATTATTATCGTGTAGGCTCGTTGTAACAACAGGCCTTAACACATTTTCACAATCAATATTAGGTAATATCAATCGATGCTGTAATAGGTATACGTAATTTCTGCTTTCTTTTAATGAGCCCTAAAACGACGAAATACCTTCGCAAATCTAGGAAGGTAAATCGGTAGTCACGGATGGAAAATTATTAACTGCGTA
>JAEMON010000004.1:13422109-13436430 GCA_030264115.1 Lygus lineolaris | reverse complement strand
CGCCGAGTTATTAATATTATTCTTTTTATAAACAGCTTTTAAGGAGGAGCTTTCCTCATCCCTATTAAGCGAAAAAGGTAAAAAGAAGAATTGTTTAAAAACTTACCTATCAACTCTTACTATAACCTAGAATGTTGAAGTAATTACCTAATACTATGCAGAATAGAAACTTACCTATTCGTATTAAATGATGGAGTATTAACTTTCAATCGGCCTACATCATTTTCAATTAAAGTAAAAACGACTGAGTACTTAATGGAAAATGAAAAAAAAGTGAAAAAGGGTTCATTCAATTTTAAAGGTGTAATTCAATGTGGAAGGTTTAATTCAATGAGAAAAACGTTCAATTCGATGTGAAAAACCTATACGTAAATATGTGTCATTTCAGAGTAATCTTTAGGAGCATTTTAAAATAAGCGATAAACATAGGTCCAAGATTGAATAACAATAATATTTTGGCTCTCTCCCAGATATCCAATTTGAGTTTTCATGTCTTCGAAATAAACTGAAATAATTAAAAATCGTCGAAACCCCTTTGAGAGCTGGCGGTTTGAAATTTGACCATGAGATGGTGATTATTGTCCATCGAAAATTGCCCATTTTCATCGTTCAAAATCGCTGAAGATCGGATAAAGACATTGCAAAAATAAATACTTGGAAATAGTTCTTCGAAACATACTGTTACATAAGACCTTTCCCAGTAACCCACCAACCTCATTTGGTGAAAGGTTCACGAATTAGCGATTTCCACAAAACCTGCCGCCCAAGGAAAACGAAGAAAATGTAGGTAATTGAAAACGAGGCAATCTCCATAATATCACGACACAATAAAGGTTCCCTAGCGCCCCTTTGTTTTTGAGGCACTCAGCTATACGACTTTATCGATCTGGGTGTTTTTTCGGTCTTCTGGTCTAAAAGCTTTTCGTATTGTAGTGTTTACAGTTAGGCCGCCTCTCACTCTTGGCACGCGACATCCGCTGGGACTGGGAGCATTGGGCATCGGCGTGTCTTATCTTATCGATTGGTTATTGTTAAAAAGACCATCCACAGTTAGCTTGTGTTATTGCAAATTTTGTAACAGGAGGAAATTAAAAAAAAACTGCTGCTGGGCTTTCACTACTTTACTTACTAGAATCTGAAATTGATATTTTGGACGTTTTCTGCTTATTTTCTGGAGTCGGAAAATTCTCTTGGAGATAAGAAATACCAGATATAATAATATATACTCGGCTTTGGAGAAAAATTTGTTAAAATTAAGTAGGTACGGTATTCGCATACCAATTTTTTAACAGAGTTTCCCTTAACATAGATTTGATACTAAAACTTGAAATTTTGGCAGGTAATTTCTTTAGTGGATATCACCACATACCAGAATATTATTATGTTACTTACGTAAACATATTATGTTACTTCCCAAGTTAGGATGTTGGGAAACGCTTTCTCAACTCTTATAACACGGTGTAAGCGCAATTTTCAGTTGTATCATTTCAAGACCTTTTTCCATACTCATAGTCCACAAAGAAACATTACTAACCGAAGAAATCAAACTCACTACATAGCGATCACCCCTCTTTTTTTATGCCCAATGTGGTCGGAAAGTACGGGTTGCCAAATCTAATTTTAAAATTAATTTCTGGTATTTCCATAGAGTATAATACCTACGTTCATCTAACAGGGCAGAATCTCAGACGCAAAATGTGTGCCAAAAGTGACATTTTATGACGCGTGAAATTCAAATCCCCAGAAGGATAAATAGATGGTTGGGTGATGCTCTGAATTAATTCGGCCCATCATGATGAGTAGTGAAGCTTTGACTTCTAATGTACCGACGCGACGCCATTGTGAGCTGGGCGCGGTACTGTTTATGTGGCGTAACGCAAGAGATCCTTCGTTTCGTTGCGGTGTGTAGAAGAATTGATGTGATATGGATCTCCGGATTTGACGAACAATGTTGGCTGAGAATGAGCAGAACTCAGCCCGTGACGAACGATTTTCAAACCGGGACGATTTCGTGTCTTGGAGATACCAGAATCAAGTTAGGTATGAATGATGGAGACCGCTTCGGCTCGTATTTCTAAATATTGAATAAATCCTGATAAAATCAAGCATAAATCTCCAACTTTCAATCATAGGCACCTACAAACCCTACTGAGTCGCATCGGGACCAATCGGCATATCAATTCATTAAAACTGAAACTAATCCATCGTATCTGCGAATCGGGGAAGTACGAATCTGATTGTAGGTATACCACCCAATTCAAGTGATTGAAAAATATGCAATGTCAACAGGACGTTCGAAGATCACGATTTCAAACATGAATAGTTATTGCGAAGGTCTCACTACCTTTTCACAAGGTGATTGCCAGCCTTTTCATCAATGAATGGTTATCCTTGAAACGATTTTCACCGCCCGTCACCTCTCAGCTTCAATAGAAAAATAATGTTCAGAAATACCCGACTTGCTGACTCCGTGTGAGAGCACTGAATATTCAACGTTAACTAATTTAAGTCACTGCCCACTCTAAATGGGATTATTTCTCGTGACACATCAATTTTCCAATAGAACAGAATAGTGTTCATTCTATTCCATGATATCATACGGTATGAAGTCTATTTCTTGGTTTCTTTGTCTATTTTTGTTCCTTAGAAGTTAGGGATGGCAATCCAACGCGGGATCGGAGGGACCAAGCGGAATTTAACACAATCCCGCACTATGTAGGATTCTACTATAGTTTTTAAAATTAATAAAAAATTATGGTTTCACGCGTCACTCAGAATTTTCGGGTCAAAAATCGCTTAAAACCTCATTTTTGGAGGTGTTGGTGAACATGTCCATTTTAAGTGTAGGGGCATTATATAAATATAGTATATTCAGAACCACCACAAAGTTTCATATAAGGATGTCCCATTAAATTTTTTTTGAACTTCAGTTTTCCCTTTTTAGTGGATTCAACATGCCAACAAAAATAATTATTGATTGAAAACGAAGAAAGAATATACAAAAGTTCATTATAACGAGGTTTTTATCGATTATAATACGAATATAATCACTATTTTAATAAATCAAGTTGTAAGAGACAACAAGTGTTATTTTTTTGTCGCTTCTCACGAATTCAACCTGACTTCCGTTTTATTTATAAATATTAAATTAATACAAAAACTTAATAACATTGAGTATAATAATGTTATAACATTGAAAGAGTCTTTTATACACATAGTTAATACTTCTATTGATACATTTTGTACGACAACCTCTGGCTAATAAAAATAATTGAAACTGTAGCACTCTTAACACAAAATTCCAACCCCTCCTAAAATGCATTATTGTCTATTCCTATGCAATAATACTCGTAATTCAACAAATTTTATGGTATTTCCATAATACACCAGACTCCGATCAATCCTTAATCGATTATTATATAGAACTCCACTTTTTGTTTCTCTCTCTATGTGTGAAAGATTATTTTCAATATCATAGGTAGTTCGTCGATGTGGATGTGACGGGTGGAAGAGGGAAATGACCCGTTCCCATTCGAAATGGAAATCACAGGGGCAAACACGGTCACCACACCACCATCACGTGCACCTTTTGTGATAAAATTAAAATCATCATCGGCATAGTAGAAGTGCAGAGCGATCTCCGAGGGCTGAAAATAGACGAGATTCTTGGCATTCGCGAAAGACGGGTTTCGAGTTCATACCAGCTTTCGGATAATTATCTTTCGGTTATAACCGGAGAGAGGCTTTGTGACATTTGCAGATAACGCACCTATAATAGGAACCTATTCATGGAACAGTGGTCGGGACTGATATCTTCCAGGTGAACTTGGTAAATTAACTACTATTGCTAGCTCACTACCGAAGGTAGGAAGCTTTGAATTAGTGCAAGAAGTAGAAAAGATGTACTCCAAAATAAAAATGTCCACTTACTTTTCGCGTTTCAGAGCTTCAAGAACAATTTTGGTTCAGTGTCTGCCTGTCATGTCGGTCTAATGTTGTGGTCAATTCCTTATCCGAGGCAAAACTATACGATATTATGGTCCAATTTTTATACATTTCCAGGGATTGTGAGGGTGAGGGAGTTTCATCGCCGTTGGCCACAAGTCGCGTGTGCACATGTGCAAACGTGAATTTCCTGAAACTCCGGTTTCGCAGTTCTTAATGGATCGATTTCACTTGAAACTTGTAGGGTAGTTGGGGCTGACTTCAAGACGTTAGCCTATGAATTTCGTCACAATAGGATCAATAATTGCTACTGCGCAAGAGCTAATTTTAAATTCGTTTCATAGGCACTACGGAACTACACGACCGATTTCAGTGACATTTTCAGGGATTGTTCGAGTTATGCCCTGGACGGCCTCCTATCAACTTCCTTGCCATTGGCCCAATGTTAGACTGTTCGCATGCGCAAACGTTAATTTTTTTTAAGCACCAGGTTCTCAGTTCCAAATGGTTTGACCAAAATTGACCAAGTTTGACACAAATTCGAAGGATTATTGGGGGAAGACAACAAGATTGCCTTTGAATTTCGCCTCAATCGGATCAGTGGTAGATATACTGCGCTTACCAAAACTGGAAATTTATTGTGATAGGCATAACTCCGGATCTACTCTACAAATTTCGGTGAAAAATGTCGCTAACTGATTCTACGATTTTTGTCCATGTTATACAGAAGTGAGTAAGCTACACTGCCTACCCAACTTGGCAGACCGTTTTTTACTCCCTAGTAATAATTTAGTTACATCGTACAAAAACTTCTCTGAATAAGCGAGTTAAGTATAGGTCCAAGTACCCACTGAACGGATGATTTCATTCCAATTTATTTAAGAAAGTGGGCCTAACCAAACGATTAACCCTACACGAATTACGAGCAGGTAGTTATAATAATTTATGCCAAAACCCCGCAATCTAGAAGGAGCCAAGTGGCAGCGAGCTAATCTAATGTTCGTGCCAGATCTGTAACGCATTTTTTCTCATCACTCGTAGGTGCTTCTCTCAAGACAGAAGATGACATAGTTTGACGAACTGATAGGTTGTACCACAACAACAACAATGGTTTTGACCAAAAATACGGAATTATCTTGCTGTCTTAATAAAGCAAAATCATATCAGCTTTGTCATAATTTGTCAATACGGAAGCGTACGCATATTTAGTCCCCGTGAGTAAATGGGCTAGGTACAACCACAAAACTATGTATCAAAGTAGGTTAAGTTTGAATAAATAGGTACTTGTTGATCACTTTGGGCTACTCACATAAATATATGACTGTTACCTACAAACATGGAAGTGATTAAGAGTATAACAAATCAACGAGATTGTCTCGCAGAGAATTAAAAGTTACTATGCATCCTTGGAAGTAGGCAATCTATTATAACTCTTGCAAATGTAGATAAATACCGCTCGTATAGATAAATTAAATCTGGGAGCTCATTTTCGGACTCAGCTGATCTGGGAGCACTATTTTCAACTCAGCTGATCAGGGAACTGTATTTTTTTAAATGGTAGATACTGTAGATGAATAGATAATTATCATATTATAGCCAACCAGAATGGAGTGGATTTAAAAAATTTCATAATATTGGCATATCAAACATTTTGAACCGATTGCAATGGCTGATGAAAGTGATACTTTCAATAAAGAATAGATACGTTAGATTTGTTATAAACATACACAGACAAGCAATTGAACTATTGGTTAGCAGATGGTTAAATAAACCTAATATTGATTGGATTTTGAAATTAAAAACCCCTACGAGAGACAGGTTCTTACTTACTATAAATCACTAATTATTCTTCCCATTTCGTTGATAACATTCAATATTCTTGACAAACTCCTGCTTTCTGGTTGAAAGCATCGATGACAAGCATCTACTTGTTTTCATCTTTTACGGAATGCAAGATAAAAACAAGAGTTTGAAATTAAACAACCAAATACCTACAACGAATACAAGTAAACATAGCCGAATTTCAGAGCAGCACTAAACCCCAGAGCTTTGCTTTATTTGGTACTTTTTGGAAGTACCTTTTTTATTGATTTTTTGTACGTAGGTGTCTGTCATACACATTGATTAAGGGTCTTACGATCAGAAGTAATAACATGAGTTCATTGGGGGGCCTACCTATGAGTTGGGCTTCCGAATTAGCTGTGTACCTACCTACTCAGTTACTTTTGGCGCCCTGTGGTAACAAATGAGTTTGAGCCATGTCACGTCTTGTATATACTTAGGACTCGACAAATATGTAAGGTGTTCGTCCAATGCTTGGTGTTGTCCGAAAATTGATGATAGGTAATTGGTGATTGGTAATAGGTACCAACTAAAGGTTTCTAGCGATTTCCATACTTCATAATAGGTATGCTTTGATTTGAGAGAATTATTTGACCATCGGAACCGATTAGCCGACCCACTAGTTATTTATGTACAACGATAGATAGGTGTCAATAATAATGTGGTATGTTACATTCGGATAAGGGTTTGATGGTATTTAAAGCTCTGATATACTCACTCCATGCATTGATGACACCGCTGATAGTGTCCGACGGGCTGCTCATGATATCTCACTGGACGTCCGACATGATCACAACACCCGCGGATTCACCGGCAAGAAAAAACCAGGTTGACTGGAGCAAACCAAAATAAAAGGTGAACAACCGCGAGCCAGTATATTACGACACGGAACGCGTGACAGTCGAGCGCACACTGGCTGTCTGGCCGGCGACCAAGCTGAAGTTCCCACCCCCGCACGTCCACAGTTTTCGCTTCTCTTTCCACCTTGATCGATACGGCAGATGGGCAGGCAGGGGGATATGAGTGGCTCGGGGAACAACGGTGATAGTTCGGGAGAGAACCGTTACGAAGCACTGTTCCAAAATAAGTAGCTGTTCCTCGTAAAAAGCCAGCAAATGTTGGATGATTTATCATAAAATATCTTGACATGTTATTTCCATACCAAATACATTTGATTGACATCGACATTTTCCAAATCAAAGTAAACATTTTTCAAATCAAATTCAACATAATATATATATAGCTTACCTAACTAACATACATTATTTAAGGAGGTACCTAATACTTTTATAGTAAATTCATTGGAAACGTCCAGAAAATCTAACTTTTGAAATGTATACCTAATAATCAATTATGTCAGTCAAGTGTCGTCTGTGTGCCATGCCTGTGTTTCAATCATGCTCAAATGGATTTAAGAATTTCGATGTAGTTTTGTTACTAAACTGGCATGGCAAAGTTACTGGCCAAGTAACTTATGTCGAAGAATACTTCTCAAGTATTTTACTTGGTTAAATAAAAGTTTTTTTTACAATAAAAAAAAATCTAATTTAAAAAGAAAGATTTTCATGAGGTTCCGAAGGTTCAAAAATTATAAAGAACAAAATTAACTGGATTTCTCCATTAAAAATACGATCTATAAATTAAATCACGTTTTTAGTGAAATGTTCAAAAATATGGTCTACAGTGATGATTGATTTGTGGTGCGACGGGTACGAGTAATACATGGGTAGATTATATTAATCCTATTAGGTGTCCCAATTCATCCATGGTAATCCGTTAATCAAAAGTAAATGGTTATCAAAGGTGGTATTATGGTGGTAATGGTGATATGATAAGCAAGAATATTACAGCGAAGATGTCCACGATGGAACAGTTTCTCATTGACAACCAGTCGCAGGGACAGTTCCGTTATAACGTGTTCAGTGGTGTTCCTCGGGAGCAGTGGGTTCCCAGCTTATAACCTCCTGGCCGGGCAGTCATCAACAAAGCATATTTCGCTGCGGTTGCGTTGCCGGTCTCACTTCATTTCACGGGGGACCGGCCGGCGTCCGATGGGTTTTATGACGTACACTCCAGACAAAACAATGCATCTCCTGAGCCTCTCCTACCATCATCTTACTCCTCTTCCAACACCTGCTACACGCCAGAGCAGGTGATGTTTTGAGTAACTTCCAAGAGGGGATGTCTAATTTCTTTTCCAACATCTACGATATCCAACTGTTGATCCTATTTCTATTACTCAAGTGCTAATTCTCTGCAGTCTCGATGATTTAAACTGGTGGTATAGGTACCTAGGGCTGTTTTTACCGTAACACCAGCGGCTCCTTGATTCAAGCAGAATTTCGATTTGAACAATGTTCATACTATATTTGATACTATATTACTGCGCACGCGCAAACTTAAAATTTGTTGACATGGGAGTAGCTCCGGAACTACTCGACCAATTTGGGTGACATTTTCAGGGATTGTTTGGGTTAGCCCCCTGACGGTCTCCTATGAATTTCATCACCATTAGGCCACTAGTAGTGTGTGCGCATGCACAACGTGAATTTCCTGAAGCTCCGATTTCTCAGCTCCTAATAGACCGATTCCGATCAAATTCGGAGTATAGTTAAGGCAGACTCCAAGACAATTACCTAAGAATAGCGCCACAATCGGATGAGCGATGGCTAGTAACGGCGTATGCGCAAATTTGAAATTTATTGTCGTAGGCATAACTCCGGAACTATTCTGCCAATTTCGCTGAAATGTTCACTAACTGATTCTTTTCGTTCATGTTATAAAAGTGAGGAAGCTATACTGCCACCAAACTTGGCAGACGTGTTTTTTAAAAAGTTCAGTGCGGATGAGGCGTGTGATGCGTCATTGGAGGTTTCATCCCAGGCGCATGACGCATATTATGCTGCGTCGATGAGTCCCTCCCTTTTCACTCTTTCAGTACCTATGTTTGTTATGAAACGTTTACGCGCGAGAAATGAGTCCAAACTAATCACAGATTGCGCCTCTAGAGGTAAGAATGTGTTCTACACTATTTTCTATAACCTACTTCCATGTAGTGTCCGTGTGAGAAAAGTGATTCCACCTGGGTGGGAAAAGATTGTTACAAAATGGAGTTAACCCTCACATGCATTTGTTGACAACTACATACGTAGTAAGTAGGTACAACGAAAAAAATAACGATCTGAATGGCCTTCCTCATTTCCCAAGTCAAAACACAAATTTAGAAATTCAGGCGTCGCGACGAAATAGTGCACAACTAGACTAATTTTTAAGTAAAAAAAAAAACAAAGAAATTGATTCTAGATCAGTCATAACCCCAAAACCGCCGAAATTTCAGTTAGCCGGTGTTGCAGTGGGACCGACGATATATTATTATAGAAGCGACGTTTTAGGACAATATTGGAAGTTAGTCTGTTCTCTGATAAAATGCTTGCATACGAGTCTGCAACACATTGGGACATTTTATGTCAATATTAATAATTTCCCATTTCAGTTTCCCATACGACCAAATTTGTTTGGATGCAGTATTATTTCAATGAGCTCCATATTAGACTCAGCTGATCTGGGAGCTCCATTTTCGACTTAGCTGAGAGAGTAGTACCTCAAAACATTGCGGTAGTACCTCATTGATTTCTACCTAGCCTTCACTTTTCGAGTTAATAATAATCTAAAGTGCCGGAGCGTGAGCAATTTTTCGTGACGTTTTTTTAGTTTATGTGCCAAAGCAAAGACATAAAATGTCAAAAACAAACGGTAGACCTACGGTTCTACAGTCAGATCATTTAATGATTAATTTTACGCCATTTAACTCCAAAGCGTAACAACGAATACTTCATGCTAACATAAAATACAAACAAACACAACCACCTGGTTTCCCTAACACTCGAAGATGCGATATTTTCTCCGTAACGCTTTTTTATGTCGCGAAAAAATTAAAACCATCCTGTTAATACCAATTTCGAAATTCCGGTGAACTACATGTCTGAGAAGGTCAAAAAGCCACCCAGTAAATCGGTTGTGGCCGGGGGAGAGCACACAAGTGTTTGTCGAGCAGACACGATTAAATTCAATTCACAAATAGGTACGTTACACACATACAAAGGTGCAGACATAGACACCCATGGATTTTCACGGATTTTCATTCAAAACGGTCTGAAACGGGGATTTGTTTGTACGTATTTTTACCGCGTTTTTTCTTCCCTTCAGTTGAGTGGTGTCCTACTCCGACCTGGATGGAAAACATAAGGATGTCTCACTACTGAAGGATGTCTTTAAAACGGGTGTATTCTCAAAAAAATCACAGATAGTTACCGAATCCTTTCAGGTAACTATCGTTTTCCGCGTATTTGTTTACCACGCTGAATCAAACGCAGGACCAATAGTTTCGGAGTTAAGCCGAACTTAGTGTATTATGTATCTACTAAAAACATCAAGCCTAGGGAGAAAGGAAAGAATGGGTTTCATTCAGCGCAGTGTATACGGTGTCCGTTGTTCGCAGCGTTTCCTTTCCAAATTCCCTTTCAGAGCGACTGAGTTGCTGCCGCGACAAATCCAATAAGGGTTTCTCGATGCCTGTCTCTCGTTCGGGAGGAAAATTATGTGCGTCGCGCGAGAAACGGATGTCAGTATAGCGATGACAAAATTTGTTCTCGTACTCAACGCAACCCTCTTCCGTACTATTTGATCGATACAGGCGGGAACCATGTAATACGAAGAGATTGAATGTTATTACCTTATTACAATGGAAGATGATAATAAAAATAATAATGCCCAGTCAAGCCTATACCACGAAGGTGTGAAATAATCTGCAAGACCAGCGGATGGAGTCTCGATCTACCTGCTCCCAGCCGAACCATCTATCAAGGCCGTTGCGATAATATGCTAAACAACCCATCGCCAAACATGGTCGCTAATAAGGCATTCGGTCAAATTCCCTGCGCGGATATGGCTATCCGGGATCATAAATTCACGGAGGGTAGGTACTGATCAGAATTCAAGCGGCTTGGCGGTCTTATTTTTGCATGAGACGTCCTTGTAGGGATCTCGATACCTCGCGAAAAACACGAAGCCTTATAAAGCCAACTGTGGGAGTAGACAAATTATATTCTGGCTTGATATCGGCTGCATAGGCAAAAATGGGAGAAGTTACTTGGAAAGGAGCTGGATCATCTCCCTTACGAAATGGATTGCCGTCACAATGATTTACAGAGTTTTCAAGTGATCATTCACCAGCTATAATCAACAATAGCGTTCATCTATAGCAAACAAACACCTTCCCAAAGGATCAACGAAATATGAGTAGATTTTGATAGTGCGGAATTCGGTCATGAAAGTCAGTGTTGTATGCATTTACCGCCAACACTTGTTGAGTCGAGATGATTGATAGTTGTCGGTACTGTTAGTAACTAGCTGTACCACATAGTAATTCGCACCTTAAATCAAAGGTACCCACCTAGTTCTGTGAATTCATCATGAAGAAATCATTTGCCGTACTACTTATTTCAGTTGTACAACGGTTTCAAACCACTTTAGTAGACTCCAATAAATTGTTTTGCTTCCGAGTCCACCGAAGATAGCGGAAGCTTTGTTTTCACCTTGAAAATCGAAACAATTGAACGTTTCCCAAAATTGAAATGGGGAACTTGCAAGGGTGGGAATTTCGCATTTAGGATCTTACAATCTGATTCAGCGCCCTTAGGAACCTCTCTAAGCCAATTTTCAACTTGAAAGTAAGTCTGGTTGGACTATAAATACGGGTTAAAAGAAAGCGCGTGATATCATTTATATTACCCGTAAGATGGGAGCTGAGGGTTCCACCGAGAAATGAGGGGGGCTTCCGAACAAATTTGGTTCCGTGTCTGTCTGTCTATCCGCATTTTCGTGTTACAGCCATATCTTCCAGCTTTTCCATCCGATTTTGTCCACATTTTCAGGGCTCCTTGAGGTCCCGTATGAATTCCATCATGATTGAATCAACTAACGTAAATTTCGTTCACAATTGTGTTGATATTTTGTCTAAACTGATAAACGTCAATACGATCAAGAGTTTTGAACTTGCACAGTTTAGATTTAATTTTTGATTTCAAATTTTCTTGGACTCGAAGAAGCTATGAGCCATGTCCACTTGGCAGAGTATTTTTCCTTTCAGTTAAATTGGAGTTGATACATGTAATATAGTTGAGAGAGCTTCACGGACTTTCGCTCACTAAGTACGTTTTGATTTGATTCTGCAATAATTTTAAAACCGCAGCCAGAGAATCAGTTTTAAGGAAGGGGGAAGCCATTTGCCTAAAACTCAATGTTAATGTACCTATTCGTTATTGTATTAAATTTCTAATCAGTACTCCCTAATTACTCGCACGTACTACTATAATTATCCGAAGGAACACAATCAAGAACATATCCTGCTTAATGACTCTTCCAGGTAGGGGTTGGTAGGTTTGCATGTAATACGATGATTATACTAATAATAGATGTACCGCTGTCTCACTTCTGATGACCCACTGCAACTAAACGTTATTGTAATTTACTCAAGACCGTCTAAAAGCACCCTTGAGATCAGCGTAACTGGTCCCATTTGACGCCATTCACCCAAAACCAGTCGGTCGTTTTGATTTTCGCTCCTGAATATTCATCAGGGTCCCGCATTCCGAAAACTACTGCAACTTCGAGAGGAAGACCGCTACCCAAATTTTATACCCTTAACCGCAAAGCGACGATTCTGATGATTAAACAGGTTTTTAGAAATGTTTTTTATGTCACCCTTGAATTTTTTTTTTTTTTTTTGTATGTTACGAGCGTGAAAGGTCTACAAGAGAGTGGTGGCACTAGTGCTGCCTCCACGAAACGAGGACAGAGGCGTCTCATCATTTAGGATAACGAACTCTCTGAGTAATGTAATGTCATTCCGGTATAGCTTTCGAAGCGCTAGTCATAAGTAAATCGATAAATCCGCCACTTTCTCTGCAGATGGATCAATTACATTTTATTTCCATTTTCGCCTGTTTCGGGGAGCGAAACTAAGATGTATTCGGTTCCGGTTCTGAGCGAATGAGGTCATTAATAGTAAGATATAACGACAACAACATTCCTGGGAAAAGGTCAGAATAGAAAGAATGGCTGAGCTTAGGAATCTCCTTCATACCGGAAAAATGTATTTTAATCTGTGAATAGAACTAATAATAAACAAACGATCAAGTATAACAATGATCAAGCCAACAACAAAACACAACAATAACAACGTACGTTTGTTGTTGCTTTTCGTTTTTGTTGGCTTGATCATTATGTTACACATGGTCGTTTGATTATTAGGTCTAAATTAGGAATAACATTCTGCCAACAACAATTTTGGTGGGTAACAATGAATTATTATCTGTTACCACTTACTATAATTCAGATGAAATAATGATGATTTTACAACGATTTAAGAAAATCATCTCGATTTAAAAACGGACGGCTACCCAAGGAAATCAATCAGGTATCGTTGACAAAGAATCAAAAAGTTCTTTCCACTAGATCTCATCACGTCGGAGTTTGACTTTAACTCGACGCCTGAAATTTGAAGGAATAACAACGCTTCGCTCAAATTCGTACATGAAATTCGAACAAATTGACCAGCAAGGAACCTGGATATTATTACTGGTAAAAATCAGAAAGTTGTGGTAGTCATTCGTGTGGTGGATTTTTAGGTACGAACGCAGGGGCATTCGACGTAGATGCGTTCAGACAGGGTTAGTATGAATTCTAGCGAATTTTCGAAGAAAATGAAGCTATTCCAATGGCTTCAAAATTGTAATAATGCAAATTTTTGAAAATTTTCTTCTTGGAAATCCGTTTCAGACCATTCTAAAACGATTCCTGAAATTTAACACTTTTTCATATATGTATATTCAGGGTGTTTCATTTCGCGACGGTCACGTGCCGGGTACTGATTCTACTGGTCAGTTCCAGCAAAAAGTGTCTCTTAGAGTTTTTTTTAACCCCCTATTTTCGAGAGTTTTTTCAATTTTAAGATTTTGTGTTTTCTTTCTACTTTCAATCACTAAAACAGTCATAAATCCCTTAATTTACAGTGTAATGTTGAAAAAAAATATACCATTGGAAAAAGCGTTGAATTTACTATCTTCTTGATGGAAAACCAAAGATTTTCAAATGGACGAGATGGGTGAAAAACGAACTCCAAGAGGAAAAATTGACAAATCATCAAAATCACCACTTTCTTTCGATCGCTTATAAGTCCCAGTATAGCATGTGATTTTTTGCCTGGAAGCCTAAAATTTGCGCCAAAATCTCAGCTTTTCAACGGTATAGTCAGTTTTTATCGTTTAGAGGAATTTGTTTTGAGAAAATCGAGTTTTTATGCGAAAAAAACGTGTGTTTTTCAAAAAAAAAAAAAAAAAAAAATCGAGTGTTTTAGGGGGTTAGAGACCTGACCATGACTTGAGGAGTTAGGTATCGTTTTCCAGGTAATTTTTCAAGCTGAATCGAATACCTAGTGATATTCCCGATTCATTTTGACAGATAAAAAATTGATT
>JAEMON010000004.1:13410957-13421109 GCA_030264115.1 Lygus lineolaris | reverse complement strand
TATTTTCAACTTTACACTGTAAATTAGGGGAGTTATGGCTGTGTGTATGGAGTGATTGAAAGTCGAAAGAAAACACAAAATCTTAAAATTGAAAAAACTCACGAGAATGGGGGGTTAAAAAAAACTCTAGGAAACACTTTTTGCTGGAAATGACCTGTAGAATCAGTACCAGGCCTGTGACCGTCGCGAAATGAAACACCCTGTATTGATACGTGTCACTCCAGACAATATCTGACCCTGGAATCAAGATAAAAATCCAAAAAAATGTCAAAATGTCAATAATATCAAAAGAAAGGATAAATTCGTTGGCCAGAACTTTTGGAGTACTCCAAAGGGTCAAAATTTGAAAATTTAGAGTCAAAAATCGCTTAAAAAAAAACGTGTTTTGTTGAGTTTTTTGTTTAAATTACCATCTTAAACATTGGAACATATATGGTACATGTATATTCGGAATCAGCGTAAAATTTCCTATTAGAATCACCCACCAAATCGGTTGAAATTATTCTTTGAAAATTCGATCATCAACTCGTGCTGCACGAATCGAACTTTTTACGTTCAGTATTGCCACCACCCAAAAACACTGGTTACTTGAGACTACCTTCGATGAGAAACTATAATGGTGTTCAGTCGGAATAGGTTTACCAAACCAATTCTAATTGTACACCCACTCGCAAGGTAGGTATCCTAAATGGAAATCAGAACGATACGTGATGCCCATTGTTATGTTCATAAGGTTCCCGTTCAGACAACTTCCTTTTACGTATCATCGCCTGAGGTTGATGATCTTCCGGACTGAATAAATAATCAACAGACCCCTTCAGAAATCCACAGCCCATTGAACAAAGGCCGTACCCACGGGTCACTCTTACTTTCCAAACGGGCATTTGAAACGAAAGGCGATCACATAACACTGGGGCTGCACTGGGGGTCAGTAAGTCGAGAAAGTGAGCATTCTAGACGATAAATAAGGTGAAAGAAAACCCCTGAAGCAATAAAAACCGTAATGTTTTAGAGGAAGAACGAGCAAACGAGCCGTAGAAATTCCCGTTGAAAGCTTACCTGTTTTTATTGGAGAATGGTGAAACATTCCGGGGCTAATCGGGGTCTTATTGAAGGGATCTACTTTCGTCCAAGTAGATTTTCTCTGAAATACCATCGTTAACAAGCAAAGTTGATCCGCTGAAGACGAAGGTGAAAAATAACGTCGCGAATGAGACTCAAGATGGGAATGCAGGAAATGTAAGATATGTAGGGATTACGAAACGATGAAGGTAGCAGACTCAAGGAAATGACACCTACATGATATGCACATACCTGTCAACCGAATTGATATTAATAAATAAACTTTTATTTTGATTCATCATTTTACATTATTATGTATTGCCAGGTGTCCTTTTTCCAATTATTACAACTTCCCAGCTTGGTTCAGGCCCTAACGACAGGGGATCGGTCCAGGCAGAAGTTTACCTAGGTATGTAATATTATTTGATTATCATTATATAGCCTCCTACAACCTGCATTATTGCACACCAATCTGACTTCAGTAATCCTTTTAAATAAAGGCCATAGAATGACTCAATTAAAAACTACTAAAATAAATATTGTATTATGTTAACTACTATTAATACTGAAACTGATAGGGTCTTTACTTCTTAAAGAAAACGGGAAGAAACGAGCACATTCGGTGTTGGAGAAATTCCGAGACATCCATTTATTCTGAACATGCTTAGAAGAGTCTCACAACGTCATAAAAGACAGGTAGGAGGGACAGGCGATTCGAGGAACCACTAAGCGGGACGATCATGTTGACGAAACGATTTCTTGGAATAGCATTGATACTCTGGCAACGACTATCTTCACAGTAGCACTTCCAATGACAATGGTCTTTTGTAATCGAAACATCCTGATTTTGCATAATTCATTCCCGTTTGTTCTGCGTTCACAATTTCTCCTAACTAGTAACTAAAAATGCAATAAGTAGCCACGAAGATTTGATTGTGCGAGGTAAAAATATGCACCTGTCTTTCTGATCTTTTTTCCTTCCGATGATTCTCTCCAGGCACTGGTAGAACTAAACTTCGGAGAAAATACGATTAACAAGAATGAAGAGTAATAAGAATAAACTCAACTTTTGGTTGAAAACTTTTAGTAAACATTGAAGTTACCCCCCTCCCCACACAATAACCCCAATAATTGTTCTAGGTTGAGGTGAAGTTTCATGAGTATGGAGGAGCTCCTAAAACTATCCGTATTAGCACGAGAAATCGGCTAGCTGATAAAATAAATTCAGAAATGTTATTGAGGATTGCGGTCTGCGTTCACGGTTCTGTTAAGGATTTATTTGTAGGCCGATTTCAATACTTTCTTCCAAAAAAAATTGAAGTAAATAACAAAAAATTGAATGCAAGTAAACTGTAAAGAACAAAAGTGAAGTGCAGGTCAAGTAAAGTTATGCAAGTAAAGTACAAAAGTTCCATTCATGCAGCATGAGTTGACGAGCGAATTTTCAAAGAATAATTTTAACCGATTTGGTGGGTGATTCTTATAGGAAATTTCACGCTGATTCCGAATAAATCATATGTTCCTATGTCTAAGATAGTAATTTACACCAAAAACCTCAAAAAACACGTCATACTGATTCTTATTCGACTTCTCACGTTGCTCACTGGTTAGCTCAAAATTGCTTCAACTAGACTACAAAATCGAGAAATACTCGAAAAAACATAACACCCCCATTGACCTCAATACCTCAATTACCTATTAGGACAACGCATCTCATATCAACCTAAATTTCCTATTTCTTTAATTAATACTATTATTCAGTATTGACGACTACCGGAAGGCAAGACGTGACTGAATAACGGGAAACAAAGAGACAGGTGATCAAAAACTGGATTCAGTTTTTTCCTCTTCCTGAAAAATTGGGATTTGGTTCATAGGGCGTGTTGCTTCTTAAGCGGCGATATATATATAAATCTTTTGAAGCCATTGCAATAGCTTCATTTTCTTCGAAAATTCGCTAAAATTGAATGCAAGACAAAGAATTGAAAAGCAGCTAATTGATTACAAGTGTTCCAGAGTTCACCGATACTATACAAGTGGTGACCCACTTAGAAGCAAATGGCCTTCGAACGACCTCACATGGAGTAGGTAGGTTTTCAGCTGATTACCGAGGGTCTGATTGGAGCGCACTCGAGTAAAAAATACCCGTCCCCGACTAGGGAAACATGACATTTAGATTCATCCTTCAAGAAAGAGAGATGGTTTGACGTACACAAAGCTGATTATTTGGACACGTGTTGGAATGAACAAGTTAGTAGTATATACCTACGTAGTTATTTCAGTGTTGGTATAGCATCACTGGTTTTCTCTACATTTTGTACGGTATATAAATAAAGAGGAACAAATTCGTCAAACCAGAACAAATTCGCTAAAATCAACTTGATCAAAATATGATTGCAATCAGGACTCCTTCTCCTTATGAAATCATGCCGGATTTCAATAGTCAATATAATAGATAATACTTAGGTATGTAGTGATTGATGACAGAGAAGAAGTGACTACGAGGAAATTCGGCTTCTACTCGTATTTTCTAACGGATTAGTACGTACGTAGGTAAGTATGTAGGTACCGGTTGCGGTTATTCGTGCCATCATCAACTATCGATGCCATGGATGTTGGCTCGGAATCACGGAATACGTCACTCCGAAGTAAATGGAAAATATTTTGTGAGTCTACTAAGTGCATGGGAATTAAAACCCCACATAAGTAATAATAATTATAAGTAAATACTAGTAGGTAGTTGAGGAAGTACAATTTGAATGGGGAATTATCATCAATTTTTTTTATTTTTTTTTCTGTAAGGTAATGGCTTAAAAGAAACAATATTGAAGCCGTAGAGCAAAAATAATGTATCTGTAATTTTAGAAAATTTATTAAAATGTTCATTTTTGTAAAATGGCGGGAAAGTTACGTTGTAACGGGTGTCGTCTGTCATTGGCCAAAATCCGTGAAGGCCTGTCAACCAAACAAAAACAACACTGTTTTAGCCCCAGATTAGTGAGAATATAATTAACTTAATTAGATGATTGATTGAATTAATTATTAATTAATTAATAATAATCAATTATTTAACTAAATTATGTTTTCACTGCTCCCTGTGTGATCTCCGCACATTCTCTTTCAGTTGTTCTTTTAGTGTGACGTGTTACCGGGTGGCTCAAGGGCCGTCGGAATGGCGCCTGTTTTTCAAACTGCTGAGATTTTATTCCGAATTTTCGCCACACCAGAACGATCAACTATTTTTTTCTTTGTATTAACAGTGTTATTTTATTCCTATTAACAATAGAAGAGTGGAAAAAATTCGATTTTCTCATACACGATCATTCCCCATTGGACAACATAAGGAACAAATTCAGAATATTTATATATAGGTATATATATAATCCAAGGAGGTAGCTGAAGTCTGATTTCGTGAAATGAACGACGTTTAAAAGAAGAAATAACCAGCCGAAACGTAACGAGGCATAATTTCGAAGGATCCCAAAATGCAGTAGGTGGATAAACAAGGATACTGACCCGTACCTCCGCATTTTTGTATTTAGAAATATGAGTGGGTAATTAATTCCAGATGACACCCCAAGATTTACTGATAGTGGATTTTGCCGTGTTTTTCGGCAAAGATAAGAAAAACTGTTTACAAATCCCTCTTGCCTTTTATTATATTCACCGCGATCTCCCATCCGTATAATTAGACGACCTTCAGACCACGTAATAGCTGAAGGGGATACGATAGTTGCACAACGTTCTTTTCCACAAATGCGCAGGCGTGCTGTCTGAATGACGGGAGATGAGATCGTATTACCGGCGATCAGAGCTTGAGTGGCAGCCAACGTGTCTTTCATTACTTCTCGCTTGTGCGATGCTTCATGATATCATCGGCTTCGGGTCAGTGCTCTGTCCGAATTAATAATTGGGTGAGCGATCCGGTCATCTGGCTTAAACGTTTGAAAGATTAGATCGACAAGTCGAAAAACATCAAGCAAATGAGAAGGCAGATGTGGGCTTTGATGAGATCTCATCTCACGTAGGTTTGCGAAATCTACATCGGTGGTCCAAAACATAATGCAATAATAATAACAATATTGAATTAAAAACGCGTAATGCAGAATGACATAATTTGCGAATTTTCAAATTTGCATACCTACATTATAAGAAAGTGTAGTATGTTTCCACATTTTCAATTCAATTCTCACTCATTTTCAATTTTCAACTTCATGGTTCTATGGAGTCCAAGGGAACTTTTTCAAAACGAGGAAGAGAAGCAATTTATCAGGTAACTACTCAGTATAGGAATTTGCGAATAATGTCGACACCAATGCTGGAGAAAATTTTGTATTTTAGGAAATCTGTTTTAGGCTTCCGGACATTGGAGCAGTTGCTCAACGATCAGTTGAGTTGGGAAATAACTCATGTTCCAGAACAGTTATTCTCAAATGTTACGAAAATGGAGTAACGCAAACAACAACAAGGTAATTGAAATGAGAAATCTCAGGCATGAACAGTGAACAGCTAATCAGTCGTGATAAACGATCACCTCCGAAATCACCTGGAAGCTGCCTTGCCATGACATCACGGTTTCGTGGTAACAATAAGTTTATTGGATAGTTATAGTAGTGAATTCTAAGGTTTCCTCAACCTAATTCAATAATCATCCAACAAAAGTTGGAAATGTCTCAAATAAATTCAGAATCACCAGATAGTACATTATTAAAGTACGAAAATATAAGGAATTATCCAGAGCGTATAGTAGTAGGTTAATTACAAGCACAAGTGGACCAGGGTCAGCAATAGAGTGTGCGCATGGGTCGGAAATTTTCATTTTTGACCTCAAATTCGGGTTCAATGCTCTCAAAAACCCCATTTGCCAAATTTTTAACTGAACATTTAATCCGGAGAATAGCTGGGAAGAGGCGCGTGACGTCAGAATTATTTGGGCGATGAGGATTATTTGGCCCTGGGCGGGAGCGGGGTCGGTGACGTCATCATTATTGATTTCAAGACCCTTTTCCGCTCATAGGACACCCCTCATGTGGCACCTTTTTGGAAAGCTCTCACTGAGATCTATAATTTGGAAAGATAAACAATAACCAAGCGCACAGCCCATTGACGCGTTGAAATAGCGTAGAACAGATAACATGAACGCAAACATGGTTGGCATGCAGTTTCGTCACCTGAATTCCGCGCAGAATCGGTAGGTACTTGAGCTGACCGCGGTTGGAACAAATCTACTGACATTGAGCAATCGGAGCTCGCACGAAATTACAAAGAGATGCCTGTAGGTAAGTAACGAATCGAGAAAGTAGAGCGGATTCAGGGTCTTGCTCGGCAGACTTCAATTCCACGGGAAAGGAGCTTGATAAACCGCTCGAGGGGTGAAGGACATTGAAACACTTTCCACTGGATTGTTTGTCTTGTAGAGCGGAATAAATAAAAGGGACTATCGAGAAAATTCTCGAGGAAAGTAAAAACGCAAAGATACTTCGCAAAATTAATTATTGAAATACCTAGTCAATTCACGAAATTGTTTCATCATAGATGAGTATAATTCACAATGCAATGTAACAATATTAAATATTGTTCAGGCACGATAAAGTTTTTATATTGCAAAAAGTTCACGATCGTGAATTTTTTCCCTTTTGATTTTCAGCAGATGCACAATAAATTGATCCGATTGCTATGATCTTCGGGGGGGGGATCTAAGGCCCAATAAGGCCTAACCCGCAATGTCGCATCAATGCAGTCTATGAGCGTGAGCAAACGTAAAATCACAAGAACTTCACTTTCTCACTAAGTATTTCCAATTTTGCTCAAACCTTGAGGGTAGTTGGGGACTGAGCTCTGAATGTTTTTTTTCCCTGGAATTTAATCGTGATCGGATCGGTGATTGCCGATGTGATGCCTTTACAGTCTCAAGTAACCAAGGAAGCTGTGTACCATACCCAAATGAAAGATGTTTTCCAATAAAGCCCTCCTATCAACATACAGAAATATTTTCGCTAGACCCAACAATTTATGGTTTATTATAATTTGTTAAGGTCTTCGAAAAGGGTCCTATAATTCAAGTCTTAAGGAATTAGGACTGTTTCAAAAGCCCTGAAATGGTGAACATGGAATCGAGTACTCGTATTCAGTCAAATCCCACACGATGTTTCACGAACTGACAATCACAACAACAAAACAAGATGAGCAAAGAAAGCACAGCATAATGCACCTTCATTCCGTATCAAGGAGTCTCATCCTTCTCGGTCTACTTACAGAATGCCGCTCTCATTGCCTGTACTCTGTCCTTGTTGTGCCTAATCGACTTAATTGCAGAGATACAACATCCCCTTGTGTATTGAAAAAAAATTGGGCACATTTTCCCTCAATCTCTAAGCCTTAACAGATCACTAACTAATCATGAGATTATTCAGAAGTCAAAAGCAATAGCATTTCATTCTTTCACAGCGAAGTATTCCTGATCTCTGTGTCGGCGACAGCTCTTTTTCATGGACCCAACATCAACGAATAGTAGAAGTAACTACAGACCCAATAGAGGCTTCACCGTTCGCAGTGGCCTCCTCGCTGTGGCCTCCTATTGAAAGAAGGTTCACTCCCACGGTCCTTCGACAAAAGCACCTGTTCCACTCGGGTTAGCCCGCCAGGACTCGTTGTTGTCTCCAACTATATAGGTAGGTATAGGTATTTCACGAATAGCTCAGTATGCATTATTATCAAGAGAATAGGAAGGAACCAAATTTTGGCTGGATATTAAACGACATTCTTTGAGATTACCTGAACTCTAGTTAATACTTATGAAAACCTTGTCTTCAAGTAGTAGCTCTTAATCGAGGGATAATGATAATAACAAAAAATTGCAAGATGTAACAAATACAAATCTGATTAATTTTCAGTGATTTACCTGTCGGCCGGGAATCATCGCCTTCCATGATAACTCCATTGGATCTCATTTTGTACGATGCATCACCTAAAACAAAGGTAAAATAAAAAGTAAGGAATGGGTAGCCATACGTAGGCTTAGAATATACAGAAGAATGAAAATCTATTCCGTCAGGACCGTGGTTAAATATATCTACAAAACACGGTTCCTACAGCGTTTGCGCAAATGTTATCATTTATGCACATGTTTTTGCGTAAGTACCTACTACTTAGAAAAACATAAAAAATTGAACATAATGGGGAACAAATTTTCAATATATGAGAAGAATCCAAATCACCAATGGAAATGGCACTATGGTATGTTGATGCGAGCAATGTACAATATCATTTTCTAAGTTTACGCAAAAAGAATAAAAGGGATAAATTTACTATTTTTGATGTTTTTTTTTTAAACGGGTAATTGAGGAAATTAAGCACCCATTCCCCTCCAGGGAGATCATAAGCTGAGACACCCTGTATAATCATATGTAATAGGTACATGGCGCCAAGGTGTTAATCCTTCGTTAAGAATAAACAATACGTATACGTACGTGACGTGATTTCACTGCGCGGTGGGGACCCCACTTACTTTAACTACCACTTCCTTCGCGCATCACTTACAGAAATTACCCTAGTTGAGAAAATCAGCCTGAATGAGTAAAAGAGCCATCGATGGGGCTAACAATTACGGCATACACGTCCAACGAAGGATGTAACACACCTTCCAAGGATCAGCACAGGATGCTGACGTCAACTTGCAGGGCGCAAATAACCAATCTCAAAAGACATACGATATGGACGACGTTCCGCATAAATAAGAGATAAAAGTTGCGTCGCAGAAGACTACAAAGCGCCGCTCAAGAAGAAGATGCGCGTCAACATAAATTGAAATATTTCTCGACCGAGTTGATGTTTCCTTCAACAAGAAAATATAATCATGTCCGAATTTTGGTTTATTGTTTTCAATAATGAACTTTTGGAATCGAGCATGGAAAAATTATCTCTATATCTGCATATCTCATTGAATCAATTCATGACGAAAAGGCGCCTGTAAGTAGCTGAAGAAAGTGAGCTAAGGAAATTAATGCCTTAAATTGTCTTGCGAAGGACCGAAAACAAAAAAACGTCAAGTCTCGAAGGCCGAGGATGTCACAAGGTTTTGACGTCAGCCTTTGAGACATCGATCAGAATAACCGGATCTAAACAGGTTGCTTTCCTTCCTAAAAAGGTTACCAGTTTTTTCCCCTCTCTACTGTAACATTCTATTCTTTGTAGTAACATTTCCCCTGCCTATCTCACCTCGTCAAGGTCTTCTACGGTTTGTTTTTCCGTGAAGTACGCTGACCCCGTTGGTTGTTTGAAATGCTGATGGGAAACAATGGGGTTCAGATCGGGGCCGCCCGGCCGATAAAAATGTAATGAATTGCGAGAAACTTTGGGGAACCGGAACTAATCTTGGCAGAACCTCGAGATTGACTCCATCCGACCACCAAGGTCGAGGGATGACAGAGCGTTTTGCTTTACTTTACAAGATTTCAAGGGATCCAAAAGGTTCAACTCAACATACGTGATTTCTTGCTACTCAAAGTCCACCTCATTCCACCTTATCCACCACCATTCCTCGTTCCACCTTATTTTCAAGGTAGGTATGGCACAAATCGTAGAATTTTTGTTAGTACCTCCTCCTGTGATCATGGTGACTCCGTCAATCGCCCATACATACACCTATATTTATCCACCATAATTACTCGAAATAGCTTAAAGGTTGGGTCCATGGAGTAATGGTACCTAGTTATATTGTAAACATATGTATATACCTAGTGGATGGATCCGTATCCATAAATAGGAAAGGGTTGCTGACTGCAACACCAGGAGCGATACAATAATCTCAGAATACTGGCATATAATGATCAGTTCAAGCTGAGGAAAGAGCTATTTACATGGAGGCCCCAATAGTAGTCGTCCATTTGTTTGTTGATTATTATTGAACACATGCTAAGTGAGTACCTAGTCATAATTCTGCCATCATGATTCTTGCATATAACTACTTTTGACATTTTCATGTCTTTGCTGTGGCACACAACCAAAATTATGTTATGTTATGTTATGTTACGTAACGTGATATTGTACAACAACCGTCCAGTTCTGACCATACATACGTAATCCAAATGA
>JAEMON010000004.1:13326794-13358432 GCA_030264115.1 Lygus lineolaris | reverse complement strand
CCATCAAGGGGGAGATTTCAAAGTTTCTCCACATTTTGGTTTGTAATTCTCACTGTTTTCGGGTCAGAATGAATAATACAACTCTCCGATAATAATAATTACAAGAAGGTACCTACCTACTCATTGTCGCCAAGAGATAATTGTGAACCTCGCGGGAAGAGGGTATTTTATGTCAATAGGATCTTTGTAGATGGGCTTTTCTATACAGAAAATAATAAACCGTTGTGTAATAATTTGCAGCGTTTTGCTCATCGCAACAAGAAATTGTCCGCATACAAACCCAATTTGTTTTGAAAGCTCAAAACGGCAAAATACAAACTGTTGAAATTAGGGATGGCACAACGCTGCAGTGTACCTGCAATCGTAGTACCTACCAATTATTTTGTACCCACTTCTGCGAAGGTGCTGCGACAACTGTTTCGGTTCAGATCCGCCTTGACTGACTTATCCGATCTCTCAGGGACGTCAATCACTCAATTCGGGTGTTTTTATCAAGGCAACTTCTTTCGTAAAACTAATAAAAAACTAAATACTGTGGTCGAATCATAAATAAGGACCACGGAGAAGAGCTATTATTTGCTATATAATAATTAGTTGGTGGAATTCACCCAAATCACTCGCGGTGGAGTTGTGACAACCCATTCGATTAACTCTGTTTTCTTCATTGGAATTCCAACATTATTTAGTTGAATAACAATGATAAGTAGTGTTAGTCTGAAGATTGTAAAACTCGGGAAAACGTATTCGATTCTTTTCACAATCAACTGATTTAAATTGCTTGTTTTATGTTCTATACGATTATGCTGTATGGGGTACTGGGATAACAATGAAATTAATGAGCTACCTATGTCCGGTCTTCCTTAATTTTATGATTTATTTATACGTTTTCAGTTATCAATATTTCAGCCATTTATAAGCCAGTGAATTCAACCTCCATTCGAATAGGAACATGAATTCATAATATTATATAGGTAAGCAGAAAATTCCCTCGTTTTCTTATTTTTCGAAGGTATCCGTTCATTAACTGAGTCATCAGAATTCATGGGATTCAATTAATTCACTAAGAATTAATTCCTGGCTCGTTGATAACAAAAGATGTACTCAATATAACGGGTGTTGCATAAATTATGTTCGTAATTTATTCTATTACTGGCATCAGTATTTTTGTTGGTCACGATTTTTTCTCTCCGGGAAAATAAATTCGGCAGGTATACCGTTTAATAAAATCTCGGTGAGAGGTTTCTAAAGGGGATGAGGTATACGGGGGACTTGACCACTCGAATGAAGAGGAAAAGTGGGATGACACCTTTTGCCAAAGTATATGGCTACCAACTATATTTCTTCATGCCGGAAGGATGAAAAACAACTCAGGTCCAAAATATCCGAAAACAGTGAAAATGAATTTTTTGACTACTTGCATGTAGAAGAACAGTTGATCTACCTACCTATTTATACGGACAATAATAAGCCGTTGTGTAATCATTTGCAGCGTTTTCCTCAGTGTTGCTGGCTTCAAAGCGTGGGCTCAGCTGTTCAAACTTGAGTAGGCGCCTCATTCACCTCATACACGTTTGGCAACTAGTCGGTCAATAGACCAGGACCTCAGGACCAGGGTTGGTTGGATTATAATCATATGGAATATAATCATTTTTGGTGCGAACTGTCACGACATACCGTGACGACATGCGTCAGTCGCACTGTCATGGCAATCCTTGCGAAAATCAATACAACAAATTTAAGGTATCCCACGATTTCACCCTTACAATTTCAATTCGAAAGATCCGAAATTGCGGCCTGTAGTGAGGTACAGACAAACAAACTGACATGCGCACTAGTGCTGCTCAAATCCAAGTTTGAGCCTCTTTTACGTTCGAGAGTAATTTTCTTCAGCATGAGCACTATCATTTCCTCTACCAGATCCCAAATTTCTCGTTTTCATCAGCAACCTGTGCATAAAGTCAAGCGAAAACAGTCGTCCTTTTTTGGAGTCTGTCAAAAATTAGCTCAATTTTCAATCTATAACTACCTAAAAAAAAACTGTGTACATGTTACATATTCTTAGACTGCAATGAACATACCTATATTAATAATAGAGGTAAGTAGGAACCATGCACATATCAGTTCATCGAAGTATGGAGGGTATCTTATACAATGAATAGATTCGACTATTTTAGAGGAGGTTCCCAACTCACATTAGAGCCTAGCGGTCACATGTTATCGACAAAAAGACGTAACGGCAGTCCCAAGTGGTGAACGGTATCGACTTATAGCTCTGGGGCTAACTGGATACTGGATCTCATCTCCCTCTAAAAACCCGGGAACCGCGACCTCTTCAATTGGACCGATGCTTCTATAAGTTCCCTTTCAGTAACGTAGATTCCCAATCAGATGGGTTGGAAGCTGGCCTTAATAGCTTCCACAAGAACTGTATTCCCGGGGGGAAGATTTCAGGTTTTATTTATCCTTTATCGTGATATAGGCCGCTCATTTAATGAGTCCTGGAGATTATAAACCTACGTGGAAGTGAATTTTAATACAACATTATTTTGTATTTTGAAAACATACTATGGTTGGTTTACCACTAAAATTAGGAATAGTAATGATACCTATACGATTGAGTCCTTCTGAAGACGAACGTAATCCTAAAGCCACTTGAGATAGGTGGGGCTCTAAGCTTATTATCTTCTGATGAGGTCTTGGCTTGATGTTTTTATTTTGGTACTTTCGGAACATGTTTTTGTTTTTTTACTTTTGGGACTTCATGCTTACTCTTTCAATTTTCTTCTTTTTTTTTTTCATCTAAGCTTGAAGTGTGCTGTGTGAGAGAAGGGACAAGGAGGGTCTGCTATATGTCGTATCGGGCGATATGACTTCTTGGGCATTTATTTTTAAAAAATTGTGAAAACATGAATCCTAAGGGGTTGGAATGCCCATTTTCTTATTGGATTGTAATAGTGGAGACAATTATTAAATCGTTTATTGCCTAGTTGAAATAGCAGTAGACGGTACATGTTGCGGCTGCTCAGTTAGCCTTCTTCAGCTTCGTCATTGAGTAACTTTATTCCCAACATCTATTCCCACATTATAGCAACATCTATAATTACATTATAATAATAATGCATAATGTTTCGTAATTTCTTTTTTAATGTCTCTTGCACCAACATGCACGATACTTCTTCCGGTATCGGCACTTGGCCATCCCAACCTGCACCTGTGTGCCGGTTGAGCACCACTCTTTTGCTACCCATTGTTAGCGAATTTTCGAAGAAAATCAAGCTATTGCAATGGCTTCATGATGTTAGTTATGCAAATTTCGTCATTCAAAAATAGTTTGAAACGGTTCCTTAAAAATGCGCTCATCAACCCATGCTGCATGACTGCAACTTTTGTTTCGGTATTGCATTGTTTGGTATCCTTATTCTTTTGGTATCCCTATTCTATTGTTTTTACCCTATCCCTTTTCGCTATTGTTTTGGTACCTATTGCTATTGTTTGGTATCTCCATTCAATTGTTCTGATATCCCTATTCAATTGTTTTTATTCTATCCCTATTTGTAATTTTTTTCGTACCTATTGCTATTGTTTGGAATCCCTATTCTATTGTTTTTATAATTATCCTTTATTTCTATTGTTTGGTATTAGGTGACTTCTATTATTCTCTTCTCCGCACTGGCTTCTTGATTCAGACTACAGATTTTATTTTTTAGGGGTAATTCTTTAATCAACAACTTCTCCACCTTCCATAGTGAACTACCAGAAAACAAGGCCGATAAGCACTGCATTTGAAAAGTATTGAAGTACTCGTCCGAAGCGCTGAAGGCCGAGGATCTCTTGAAATGCATAACTCTAGAACCAGTTCCGCGCTCAACGGAGGAAATATGTCCAAAATGGTCGTAAACTGAGTTTTAGCATCTTTGGCGGAGCTGAGTTGAGAGCCTTTCGCTTTTATCTGCCGTGTTCTCCTCAGAATAATTTTTCTTGCCTTCGATGCTCCTACCGTGTAACGGCCACCCTATGAATTCATTTCATCGGCAAACTGACACGACTATTCCCCTCTTGCTGCTTGTTTTTATTTGTATTAAAGGCCTTCGATTCTATACGACCAACTCGCGTTTTTCAGTCTTTAATGGTGGCGGTGAACAAAGGTTGAGGTTGGGGGTGACTCGTCACGCGAGTCAGGTCATTACCTATATGCAGTCGGTGCGTTTCTGACGTCACGCTCTCTTTTCTAACCTGTTTCATGAAGGAGATTTTTCGAATAAACCAAAGGACTCTTGAACTAACTGTAGGTATATAAGTACAATAAGGAAGTTGTCCAAGAAACTAAATCCAAGTGGTAAATCTTTGTATATCATTGGTTAAATGTGCGTCTGTGACCCATCACGCTAGAACGGCAACACCGAATTTGAAGGCATTTATTTGCAAAATTATGATTAATTATGTCGGTGAAATAAGGAGTAATTTAGGTAGGTATAAATATAATACATTGAGTTCTCCGCTTTCCGCCCTTACCTCTTACCGCTTACCGCGCCTACCGCTTACTTACCCCACTTACGTTTTTATAATGGTATAAATAATATCTAACGTTTGGAAATATGGAAGTTTTATCAACGTGAGCAAACTCTCTAGTCTACATCTCACCGAGCTAACATAAGTTCCTACCAATACCCAATGCAGAACAAGGATGACTTGAGGTGACCAGTGACCAAATGGAATCACTCCTTGTGGGAATGGGTTCACTGCAAGTAGAATATGGCTGAAATTTCACCACAGTGTCACCTGCAGTGATCGATTCCAGTTTGCAAACTAATTGGGCAATAAAAAACAACAAAATTGATTACGTGGAAGAAAGTCGACCAACAAACAGCTTCGTGACCAGCGCGGAGTCACTTGGAGATCGTTCTGTGTGCCAAGGACGAGGAGCCCTGTCGAGGCCTGACCACAGCATCTGGTATCCGCTTTCGATTCACGTATAGTTCTTTCTCTTGATACAAATACCAGGACTTGCCCGGTTGGTTAATCTTGTGGTGATATAGCAAATGAGATTGATGTTGCATTGAAATGAATATTACCGTAGTAGGAACAGAAGAAAACTCTAATAAGTTACCTAGTTTGGGAGAAATAAGAGAAAAACCGACGGTTGAAAGCAAAGAATAAACTTCTTAATGTACCTTAGATCGAATAAACGTCAAATATCTGAGGAATAGAAAGCTGTCGGTGGAGCATTTGCTTTGTAACAGCGGAGGAAGTAAGGAAGATCTAATGATTTTTCAATGGTTTAGGGATTACATAAGAGTTCAAAAGTTTGTTTTCCAATTGCTGTAAGCAGATTCGATGTGAGGTTGTTTCAATGCTTGTGGCTCACTACAATGCATTTATTGTTGCTCACTTGTGACTATCAATGATGCGTGGATGCGGGAGAAGTTGTAATATTGTAGGGTAGATGAACTGAAGCCATAAAGATTTGATTCAATTTGGTTGAACGAATCAATTGATGGAAAAAAGCTCTATTTCTCAAATAATTCAATCAATTGATGAGAACTCATTTATAGTAGGGGCCAATTTACTGGATCTGGTTCTTGCCCAAAACGGTACACCGTTTAATATAACACCGTTTAATGTACACCGTTTAATAATAATGTCCCTATTTCATTAGCCTTCCTTCTTAGAGTTTACTAGTTACTGCTCAAAGTGGTACCAATGTATTTCTTTCTGTGGTACACCTTGTTTCTTGTGTCCTCTTTACGTTTTCTTCGTCTTCACTCCTCGTTCCTCCTCTTTCTCTTCTTTCATTCTGTCTCAGTTCCACGAATTGCGAATGAGCTCAAAAATCTTGATCATAAATTGAAGTTTTGAAACAATAGACCCATGCTGCAGACAATACCAGCCAATTTCGTATATCGGGCCGGACTGGCTGAACATTTCGGGCTCTACAGACAACCCCATTACCTAGCTATTTGAATAGGAATTCACAGAGAGAGGTTGGTCAAATTATAGTGAAACTAGTCACGTCCTTCCCCTGCCTTGTAAATCATATAATATTCTAGACGGTGGAATTTCCTCTGACTTGGTCGCAATGAAAATGAAACGATAAGGTACAATAGTTCAGCTCTGAGTGTTAAGATCCATCTGGCTTTTTGGAGATTATTGACAGAGCCAGGTTATCCGTCCAAGCTTCAGGTTGGATCACTTGTCAGTGTTCTCAGGTTCCCATGTTGGATTACAGAATCTTCTGAAGTTGTATATATTTTGTATAGCTTAACAAAATATTATGTCGAGTACATGAATTTTTATTAATGAACTTGCATCTTTGGCGATGCACCAGTTCCTAACTTTTTCTCCTCTCTCTGCACTTAGCAGCTCTCACGTGACGCTGAAACACCGGTGTACCTTGGATAACGATCTCCACTCCTTCAGTGAAAAAAAGGAAGAATAAAAATACCGTGGGACTCCTCAGACCGGTGCCATTGTTTTTCGCTTTACGAACGATTCGAAAAGTCCTTCCCACCCATTTCTTTGAACAGTCTGCTCGTAAGGAAGGAAATCTATTTTTTCTCCACCATTCGTAAGTCACAACAGTGACTCAGCAATAATAGTGTTTCAGCAATCAGTGACCATTCAATATGAGCTCGATGCCACAAATGCATGATACGAGGGGTAAGCTTTGTTCTGTAAGTAGATATCATGCAACATTACACTCATGTTCAGAATTAATACCTAGGCACACCTCCCTAACGTCCAGTAACGATTTCTATTTGTTGTATCTGTAAATTCAAGTGATAACGCTTCGAAGTGACACAGGCACAGTACTCTTGATTTAAAACTTTTCTTCAGATTCAGGGGAAGAACGTAAATTGAAAATTGGAAGAACCGGAAAATAATTAGAGAACGAACTTTTGAATTGAAATGGAATGATACTGATATTGTCATAACGTTACTGGCTTTTAGATAAACCTTGACAAGGCAGATAAACAAAGAAGAAGTTCTACTTCAAACGGAAAAAAAGGGAAGTGTAGCCATTTATATAACAGTAAAACGCTCAATTAGCAATTAAAATTCAGCGCTATCCAATTTGCATGAATTGGTCATAAGATATTCCGGAAACAGTTACTCTCGGAGGCAAAACCTGCCTCGGTTTTCGAGTTTTCAGTGCTGAGGACTTCGTTAATTAGTTTTATTTGACCCACAGTGTACGTTTGTCGATATGGTTGGAGTCAGAGGATACGATAGATAAACATTCGTATTTATAGATGGAGGTGAGATTTTCGAGTCCCATTTCAGAATATTTCAACTTGACCGAAAAGGAATGCTGGTTGATTGGTCTTCGTTTAAAGGTAGCGTGAGTTGTTATTTTCACCATCCCTCTTATCGTCATCTCAGGAGTGACTTCTAGGAAGTCGTCTTGTTGTGCCGAGTTTAATTTAAATGACCAGGTATTATTATTTCCTCGATACTTAATAATCGTGACGGTTTAGGGGAAGACGTACACGCATGTAATAAAAGCAACCGTTCGCACATGCAAGTATCTCGTCTAACTGACATTCTACTCGGTTCTTATCAGACAATCCAAAGGCAGAATAGTAAAAATGTGTCCTAATGAACTTCACATCCTGAGGAGGCTGAGATCATCGCTCCAGATTTTATTTGAGTAGATTTTTGAAGGATTGTTTCTACTTGATTTTACATATAAATGGGTAGGGGCCCACCCTAGGCACCTTTTTGGAACGCTCTCGCACTTTGATTTTGACATCCCTGATGTCCTTTGGCTAGTGTCAGCCAAAAAATTAAATACCTACCGAAATATTCCACTTTGTTTGACAAAATTCTCGACTTTAGTTTCACAAGGTTCCAATTGCAGCCTTGTCCCTAGTTTAACAAGGTTCCAACCGTAGGCTCAACCTCTGTTTGTGGAAAGGTTCCCAATGCAGCCTCGAGCTTGGTTTGACAAGGTTCTCACTTCAGATAGGAATCGATAGCCCAAAGGCAGTCTTCTAGCTCTGTGAATAGGTACTCACAATTCCCATAATGGTAGAAATATTTACCTACCTTGTGAGTATACCAAGATTGGTTGAGAAGATGGCTCTTCTTCAAAGGGAACGTTTGGCTTAAAAGCCTTTTTGGCGAGGTTACTGTGTTATGATACGTCCCCATCGTAGATGATGAGTCCCCATGGTAGACGATACGTCCCCATGGTAGATGATACGTCCCCATGGTAGATGATACGTCCCCATCGCAATATTCACTTTAATATGAAGCTGTGACTTTCAGCTCAACGAAGACGCTCTACCGAGGCGCTCAATTAGATTTACCCCTGGTTGGTGAAGCTATTCTATTAATTTGTCGATCACTAGCTCAACCAGTTTTTCCGCTTGTGTCGAGTACCCTTGGAATCCCTGCATGGGTCTCTCCTTCTTATCCTTCTCTCCCCTCCAGCAATTTCTTCTTTCTTTCCGAGAAAAGGACTCTTCTTTCTGTGCCGTTTAATGAAGTAGAAAACCAGAGGTGATGCGAAATTCTGTTTTTCAACGTCCCTCTTTACACGTTTATGGTTCCTCAATTTGATTCTACCTTATTCGGTCAACGGTTTTTCTAGAGTCCTTCGTTTTTCCGTTTGTTCGGTCCCTATGGCGGTAGGTACCTACACTACGAGCGCGTGACGGCAGTCCATCTTTTAGATTGTACTATCGCTGTTCACATCACTATTTCTTCCCTACCACAACCATATACAAACTACAGATTAACGGAGACAACTCTGCATGTATAAACTCTTGTTATACATAAGGTATCAAAGCTAGTGCCAAATGTTAATTTTTGACTCGTTTACTCTTTACGAGTTGGAACTTATAACTGAGTAATTTGAATATGTACCGACGATTTATGGTTGCTTAATTCTTATTCATTATTTTCCGGGGAACATGAGTCCAATAAAGGGAAACCAAGAGTTCAAATTCAAATCATACCTATATAATAATTTATGTAGGTATAGCTCAAATGTCTATTTTTTGTGTAAAAATATTTCGGACCTCATTTGATTGATATACTCGCATTGTAGCAGTGTTATGTATCTTACCCTCATATAGAGTGATGCAAAAACTTAGTAACTCTTAGTATTCTTCGTGAAAAATTATTTTTTTGAACAACTGTTTAATAAATATCTATACAGATACAGATATCCTTCCCCAACGACCTCAGTTCTCTGTTCCTCAAGCGGGTAGTGCAATAAATAACTGCACTAAATTATGAAGGAAAGAGGTTCAATCAATTCTAAGATATTACTAATTTTCTGATACCCCGATATTCAGAGGGTTAGTATAAAAAATATAAGTCCCTATTTTTCACAACCTCAAGACCAAACAGCACCGTTTCTCAGAATTCACTAGTGATGAAACAGGTGCATTGTTGCTCCTTACGCGATGAATTAAATTAGGTTGTTCCATATTAAATATGTCGATTTATAACTATCAAAATACAGCTAATCAAACTATACCATTGCACCTATGGAACATCTTCCACAGATGCTTAGATCGGTTACCATGCATTAGCACGACCTCTGCATGTAGGATCGATCTCGGGGTAGCACTCGTCGGTCTCAGGAACGCCCTGAATAGTTTACACTCTTTCATCGAAACCGAATATTACCCACCTACGGGGCCTAAACGGGTTCCACAACAACCGAAGGGTTGGCACAACAACGGGGCAATTACCCCCAGGACGAGGGCGTTCCTCTGCAGGCCTACGTGTATGAAGATCACCCTGCTCTTCGGCTCCTCCTCCAGAGCCCGTCAGATGACGCCAGGGTGCCACAGGAAGGCATTAACTTCGACGGCGGGTCACGTGCGACGACATGACCTCTGATTCGTCACAGTACCCACTGAGGAGGCGGAGTTATTGTTTTCCAGAATCCTTCTTGAAGGACCTGGAATGGGATCCTACATAAGATCATTCTGAGCCCAATTTGTTGGATAACGTTGCATGTAGACATACCTCTATTATGTAGGAAGATGAATTACTGTTTTATGGAATCCTCTTTGAACTTCAAAGGACTATTCATTTCTTGGGGTTGGCCAAGAGAATGTTGCCGAATTTTCCCAATTTATTATTGCGGCATTGCTGTGTAATGTACTCGTAATAATGTTGGGCGTTCGCATCTAATTATTATAAATACTAGCCGACTTCCAGCGAGTCTGAGTTTCAAACGTCAACTCCTCACGGTCGTACAAAAATAACGTATAGAACAATTGACCTCCAGTAACGATTTACCTACATTTTTTGTGAATCACTGAGGACCATCGGAGTGTAGGTATAGTTGAAATAAGAGTTTCCAAGAGTCGCCAATAACCCGGCGGAACTTTGCCATCGTTGTACACTTCATTGAAATCGGTGTAGCCGGCGCGGTGTGTCCGACCGTTACAGAAACACGAACAAACAGCACACGCTTGACAATAAATTATACAGGTGAGAGAATAAATTTATCTGCCCGTCAGTACAGTTTCCCCTTTGAGATCCCACCTTCCTTGACGTGAAGATTGGAATTGTCAGGAAGGAAATGGAGGCTTCAAATGGTTCAATTTACGCTTCTCTTCGTTAGGATTTCTGGCCTCACAGTTCGGTGGAATATTTATGTGCAGTAGTACCACTTGGGTACTACTGCAAATTGCGAAATTGGGAAAGGTATCTGTGTAAATTATTATGACATCCATTTATTGTACGTAGAGTACCTATGTTTATATTTCAGCATTCTTTTCTTTAACCCCACTTGCTTGTAAGAGGTTCTTCCGCGAGGTACTTCCACAATAATAGACCTAATTACAGCATTTTCAGGCCATAATGCTTCAAAGAAAAATTTGACCATAGTAAAATTTAGAACAGTTTTAAACAGTTCCACAAATCTGAAACCTTACAACTAAATGATGAATGAATTAGGCATTCATAACAGTGGGTATTACCCTCCAAGCTACTTTCAATACCTGTACAAGGCCTTTTCCTCACGCATTCGAACTATACTTTCCACCACAAACTCAAGCACCTGCAAGATATTTCCATTTATGAGGGCCGGAGAAAAACAATGAACGAGAACCCAGAGCAATTGCCCTTTCCTTGCGTAACGTCCGATATTCATGAGAGAACCCTCCAGCCATCAGTATCATCACGTGAAAGTCAGATATGGCGAAAGGGTCATCTCATCATAACATGGGAGTAATTTTACGATCGTTTCACTTCACACAATTATTCTTCGAACTAAGTATTCTTATTCACTCTTTTTTTCCAAAGTTTTCGACTTCCCTTGTGCGAGTCCGTTCTTTGTTTTTGAGATGTGTTATCAACATGAAAGGCCTAAATACTTCCACATCTATAAAACACTTTTGAAAGAACTGTGCTTCACACCATAAAGCCAAACCCCTGACTTAATTGATAAATAGCTGTTGCGAGAATCTTTTCCCCATCACCAAGTAATTCTAGGGATCTTCCGTCCTGTTCAACATGTCCAATATAGTCTGAATTATTATAAGTACCTTCATTCACAAGACACGTCGAGAAGGACCGGTGTACCAAGCCTCCCCCACTATCTGACCTCAACATCGGACCACAAAGTCCAATTGACTACAATTTCCTCATACCCACTTTACTTTCAAATTATGCACCAGTTTCACCTCACATAGTGTGGCAGCCAGTCAGCAAAAACAGGGTAGGCACCTGTTAAATTCAACCCATCATGGAGAAAATTTTAAAGAAAATAATGCTTCTGTCTAAAGATCAATCAATGGTGAGACTGGTTTCCAGAGAAAGGGTTCCAAAACTAGTTAAATTCTACACATATTTTTGTTTCTGTTTTCTGGTGTTTTGTTATCTTGATTGTTGGGAGAAAACGTTTTCGGGGTGACTATGTCACTTTTCTCAAACTTTTTTAACGAAACGTTTTCCTATTTAGAAGCTTGAGAAAGAAGGCATAGTCATCCCAGAAGCTTCTTCCTCCAACAATTAATACAACAAACCCAAAAAAAAAAGAAAAAAAAAAAGAAAATGCTTGTGGAAAAGAAAAACCATAAAACTGACCCTAACTGAGAACGTCTTCCCACGATGAATAATTTTTTTTTTTGTAATTTGCAAGATGATAATTTTCAACACAGTTTTGAGATTCTGGGTTATGTAAAATGCTATTAAGAATAGCGGAGGTTCATAACAATAATCAATTTGTGTGATACATCCCCTGGGCATTTTAATGGATTCCTAGGAGGTGGAAGAATATCATCCAACCCAGATGTTGAAAGAATAACTCAAGTTAAAATCTATAGTATATCCTTACATCAACCATACGTCCAAATATTACCATCTTTATCCTTCTAGTTAGCTAATAAATTCTGGAGTACAGGATACAGAAAATACCAAAGATGTTGTAGGTACAATTTATTGGGGGTTTTCCGCCTATTCATTAAATTATCAATTATTTAACTTGGGACTATAACTCATCTCATCACAATAACCCACTTGGAAGACAGACATCAGGTAGGTACATGATTGTGATACGTATCAATCGCATAAATCAAGAGTTTGTCAACTATCTTCGAAGACCTACCAAAGCTGCCTCTGTCCCACAGTCTATCTGTATACAGTAGGTATAGGTAATTTAATCAAGCGTTTGGGTGTGCCAAACGAGTAGTGAGTACCTTTTCGGATGTGTTTGAAGGTGAGGAAGGGTAGTCAGTGGCATTCTACACTTTATTACGACGATGCAGCCTTCCTTGGTCGTGTGAAATGCCATTGGGTTGAGGGAAGATAAACGAAGGTCCGTAACAAGCTGAAATCTCGCTAAATCTATGCAGATGGCTCCACTTAGCGGGAATATCACGTCCAGGTCGCAGGAACGCCTCGTTTCGCGCGGCACCAATAGCGCGCGTGGGTGTCGTTAGTTGCCAATACATATTTATGTGGTCGTTGTATGTTGAACCCGCTAAGCCAAGATACACCTTCACGGCAAACCAAAGGCCTTGACCCGGGAGAATGAGGAAAAAGTTGGCATTTTCATATACGAAGGTTGCGTGAATTGAAAGTCCATTCCATCATGAGTGAGAAAAACGGTATGACGACCCAGGGTAATGGGGCGATCCTGGGCAGATTAGCGAACATTACGTTTGTTGGTATTACTACGTTCATGATACACATTTTGGAACCTTCGAAGAATCACATTGAAATCAACGATTTGCTGTTGTACTCAGGTGGATTTTTGTAGCCGCAGGGGTTAAGCAACGCAATGTTTAGTAAGTCAGCCCCAGTTTTCTATATAAAGTTAATAATGTGATGCCATCCTTGTTCCCATGTATTCAACTTATACAAATCAACATTTTTTATGTGAGAGGGGGGGAGAGAGAGCTGTTGTTGCGGTATATTTTTGATAAACATCGGACAGAAAGTCTACCTTGTAGAAATCCAAGACGGTGTTCAACAATTCTTGCATTTCTACGCGAGTGTTGAGGGCCGCAAATGATCTCCAATTCGAAAGGTCCAGATGGTACCCAATCCATTAGACGACCAAAATGTGATACTCATTCGTGACATCATTAACTTATGCGATATATAAATATAGGTATATCATATATTTATAGCATAACTAGCTGACCCGGCAAACGTTGTTTTGCCATATAAATAATTTCCTAGTAATTTCTAGAAATTAAAAATTTTGTCTAAAAAATTTAAAAAAACTCGGCGCTCCGCGCCTCGGCGGGGGCTTCTCCCCCTGCACCTAAATAAAAAAAAAAATCGCCGCTCCGCGCCTCGGCGGGTCGTAGAAGGGTGAAAATTGAGGATTGTATAAAAAAAATTTTAGGGGTGGACTACCCCTAACATTTAGGGGGATGAAAAATAGATGTTAGCCGATTCTCATAGATACCGGATAAGCACAAAAAATTTCATCAAAATCGGTCAAGCCGTTTCGGAGGAGTAGGGGAACAAAAACTGTGACACGAGAATTTTATATATTAGATAATAATTAGTAATTAAACTGAGAAACAACGAGAGCAGTACAAATCTAAGAACATTGTTAACAAGGCGAAAAAAACACAGTCCTGGGAACTCTCCAACAGTCGTCTCGTTCCCTGTTCCATGTTCCGTTCTCCGAACAGTTAGAAGTAGGAGGAAGTGGACGGGACAGCGCTGGCACGCAGATGGATTGATTGGTACGTGTACGTCAGGTAGTCAGTAAGCGATTCCTCCCAATCAGGAATTAAAAGTCATCTGACCTGGTGGCCCCTCACCGCAAAGAGACGTGACCTCTGTGATTGGATCCTGAGAATGAAAGTAGGCGTAGGGTTCATTCGGCACTTGGGAGAGCTGATCAGAAGGTAAAAGTTCGGCATCCAGCTCGTTGAAAAAGAAATCACCTACTATTATAAATCGATATGAAATCTCCAATATATTATAATGATTTTTTGCTAAACAATTTTCTTTGTCTATGGAAAAACGTTCCAAATTCCTCTCAATCCTGTCGTAATACGGAGTTATTTACTAATTAGGTAGGTGCCTTTAAAATTTCAGTGTGATCAATGTACTCAACGAGCGATGTCAGGTTTGCACACAAATGCATCTTCACCGATAATGACGAAATTCAAAGGGAATCATGTTGAAGCTATCCTTCAACTCTCTCCTACTTGAAAAATCGGACCAGAACGTTAAATATCGGTATTTGGGAAAATATCACATTTGTGCATGCATAGATGGTTCTTTCCGAAGGCGATACAATTCATTTTGGCCGTCTAGGGGCTCATCCGCATAGCTCCTTTCGATCTCATAATAATCGGATGAGTAGTTTGGGAGTTTCGCCCGGGACAAGGAATTGACTACAAGAACACAGACAGACAAGGAACCAACTTGTTTAAAATGCAAAAGGCGAGAGAAAATATTTGAGGACAAACCTTTTTCGACTTCTTGGGCGAGCATAATATACCATGGCCTAATATTTAACCTTTAGTAGATTGAAAGCAAAATATAATTTATCGTAGGATCCTCTATTTATAAATGAAGGTAGGTAGATACGGCAGTGGGATATTTTTTTAAAATTGTTGTGTTCATTCATTTCCACCGAATTACTAACAAGGTTTTATTGCTTCCTCAACACCTTACCGCCAATTTCGATAGTACCTAGTCGCCCACGAGTCAGATTATCACGACCGTCTGCTGGGAGGATACAGAAGAACTTTAAAAGACGTTAAGCATGAACGTCCCCAGAAGAGTAGAAAGTTTTATTTTTCTAGACATCTCACTATGTACAAACGTCACGGAGCACCATGTACCAATGTCCCCGTCAACCTCGGCACCAAGCCCTTCCGTGTCCGACGATGTAGAATCATGAAACCAATATCTCTCCCTCAACCTTGCTCTTGAAATCATTCATACATTATCATTCCCATAACTTTATTGCCAGTTTTAAAAAGTTTCAAAATAAACAATTTTGTATTTTACCTAACCCGATTTTAATTTAAAACTATCAAATGGAAAATAACGAATAACTATACAACGGCTGGCCTTCTTCGTTGAGGTAAGAAAAAATAAAGTCATGAGAAGGTAAAAACCAACATTCTACAACTCACATTACATTCTAACAATGAATCTCATTTGTATAAAGTTTAAAAACTTCGTAATTGATGGAATTTATGGAACTTTCCATAAATTTTAATTCATGAATAAAAATAAAATTCATGAATATACTTTAGCTAGCCTCCCTACAACAAGATTAAATTAATGGTGTAAAACAAATTTTCCTTTACTAGAATAAATTTATTCATACCTACCTGAAGGGGTTAAAGAATTTAAAGTGCGGGAGCGTTTGTACTTTCACACAACATGTTTTTAGTCGGGGACGTTGGTGTTGCTCCTTGGGGACGTTCGTACATGGTTGGTAGTCCAGTGCGGGGACGTTCGTAAATGCGGCCCTTTATAAAGCTATAAAACTGCTCGATGAAAGATCGTATTTTATGCTTGGCCTCGTATCCGAACAACTTTTCTAATGACGAACGGCTTGGTTGAATGGCTTGACTGATGATGCGAAGGAAAGCAATAACAATTAACCTCGATTTTTGATATTTTTAGGGAGTTAGATATGATTTATTTATAGTAACGTATGCCTTTAACAATTATGACTCTGTCCCTCCCATTAAATTGCTGGTGTTCCTTGTAGTAGTCATATTGCTAGGTAGTAGGTAGCGATATCAACAAAATACCTAGGTATACTAAGGAACATTTTTTCGGGTTTCAATTTATTAGTGAACGCAATAAAAAATCATTTAAAAGGAAAACTAAAACATTTTATGAACTGCTGAGGTTAAATTTTCCGGACAAATGGATCCCTGTATGTGTACCAACCTAGTCATCATGAGATACCTACTTCTCGTAATAAGGATAGGCCTTTACATTTGGAGCACCACATCCCACCTGCTGTGATGGATGTGAATGGGGTTGCATAGCAGTAGCTGTCATTAGAGCCCTCATAACCAAGATCCTGACGTTTCTGGGAACGCTGGATCATTAGAATCCTTGGCGGGATCGGGCCCATAACCTCTGTCCAGGCTGTTTTGTGTATGCTAGCGCCATCTGGATATCCTCGCAGGAACTACTTCTACTCCTGCAAGGTAGCTGTGGCGCCTGCCGTTAGAGGGTGCTGCCTGCGCCTCAACCTCTTTTTCAAAGAATCACTAACTTTACCACTTTCTTACTCTTACACACAATTACGTAGAAGCCTCAACGTACACCATAGCCAACGACATATAGAATTAATTACCTACTCAACCCTTGGACCGTTGAATAATTTTTGAAGTATTAGGTATACATAATACTAGAATACATTAGAATACTCTGTAATGAAAACTATCTAATCTGAAATATCTAATCTAATCTGAATTATCTATCCTATTAGATAATGAAAATTATGTTGCCCCACGAAATGTGTTGTTTATATTTAATACTTTTATAGATATAAACAACAACACTGTGCTCAACCAAACCCTCTTGACCCCCAGTTTGTTATTTCCTCTGGAAAAGGGAAGAAGAGACATTTTAGGACATAAGGGTTGAACGAAAAATAGAGCAGAAACGTGAGTGTGAATCGCTATTCTTCCCGAGTAGGCAAAATCTCCGTTCAAATATCAGCTGTTCAAATGCAACTTTCTTTCGATTCCACCAAACCAAGTTTGTTGTTTACTTTCAGAAGCTTCCTTAGTTACTTACTGAATTTCATTAGGAATGAATGATACAACTCTCCGATAATAATAATTACAAGAAGATATCTACTCATTGTCGCCAAGAGATGATCATGGACCTCGCGGTAGGTGGGTATTTTATGTCAATAGGATCTTTGTAGATGGGCGATCTATACAGAAAATAATAAACCGTTGTGTAATAATTTGCAGCGTTTTTATATAAAATTTCTTGGAAACGAGGAAGCTATGTAACATTTTCACTTGGCAGAGTATTTTTCCTTCCCGTCATCTCCACGGCCACACCATCGAACTGCTAATTCAACAATGATCTGTACAAAGATTCCATAAATTCCCCACAATGGGGAACTTGCATGGGTTTTCATTTTTGCATTTGGAACCTCAAAATCTGATTCAGCGCCCTTCAAAATCCCTTAGAGCCAATTCTCAGAGTGGAATTACGGCTGGTTTGCCCAAAAATGGGCTGAAAGGGAGCGGGTGACGTCATTTAGTTTCCACAAAAGGGTTCCAGCCCATGCAGGCTGGGGGTCGGTGACGCAGTTAGGTTCAAATTACAATATGTACCCATTTTCGGTAACTTTTAATCGTCGGATACCCCTCACATAGCACCTTTTCAGAAAGCCTTCATTAAGCTCTTTGAAATTACGAAATAAAAAATAACAGTAATAAAAGAAGTTAGAGTGTAAAACTATTCCTAGATCAGGTCATTTTTCATGCTTTGATAACAAACGTGTACTGTGTTCTCAACCATAGTCTAGTGTAACGAGATAGCGTTTTTCACGGTACTGTGTACTTAACCCCACGAATCGCCCCATAACGGGTCCATCATAATTTGTGGGTCTAAAGCCATCCGTACCACTTTTCCGGTCGGGCGATCAGACTGTCACGGGAGATACGCCTGTTGACGCGAAGACGCTAACCTAAATTGATTTGTCCAAGAGAGTGGACTTCTTTTTCAGAGGAAAAGGCTCCGATGAAGAACAAGCGCTTGAGCCTGACCCTTCAATCAATGTCGTACCTGATCCAAGTCGCTTGGTAGAAGTAAAGATTGACTGACATCCTTTAGGTTCCTATACTTGCTATAAAGCCCCATTATAGAGAAATGTGGACGTGGACGGGTTTAGTGTTTTATGTATGAAAAGATATATCTTTATGTACCTCTCTTGTTAGGGATATACCCTACTGGAGCTGGGACTGGAACATGGAGCGTGTGTTCTTGAAACCTGGAACATAATGTCTCAAGTTTTTACAAACTATTCTTCAAAGTTGTGTTCAGCTGGGAAGATTTTATTCAAATCGAAATTCCTGTAAAAATTATTTTTGTCCTACGGCATCAAAATTTAGTAACGGTTTCGAGCAAGTTAGTAATTGAAAATGTTAACAATTCACTTGGATCCTCCGATGATTCTCCCCATCTTGATATTTTAATTATTTTATCTCTATAATCATAAATATATCATATTATATCATAGTACCTATCAACTTCTTACTTTTGCATAAAATAGTGTCGATTCTGATGGAATACAACACTACCTAGGTATCGATTTTTCTTCCTGGTCTGACCTCATACCAAAGTTATTCCGGCATCCAGCACGTTTTTGCTGTTATTGTCAACCTATGCAAATCTGTGGGCACAAAAAGGTCCCGCTAGCCCGCTCTCTGTCTGTAAGGTGTTAAACAACTATTCTCGACTTGCGTCAGTACGCCTTACCACTTAGACCATCAGAAACTTTTATGCTGCTTCTTTTCCAAGAAATATCTTCGGTTTCCAATATACGAGAGGTTGTACAAACCACGCTCTCGTGAATAAAGCGATGATTCTTTTTAAAAAAATACGAATTTTCGAATTTCAACATAGGTACGTTTTACGCTTCAATAGTATATGGTTTGTTATTGTTCAACCGCCAACTCCGCGGGGTGGGGCACACTTAGATTTATGTCTTGAAGGTTCTCCATACCATTCAAAAATATCTTCTTCTTATTACTCAAACTCAGGCGTTCTTTGAAAATCTGCTGGTTTGCCAAACCATCAGCAGAATATAAGTTCTTTGATATATCAACATTGATTTCTAAATTCTATGGTTTGCCCACAAGGTGCTCACAGTCATTCCATTGCATTTCCGGGAGGAAAGTTCGTTCTGGAAGGCAGTATGTCATACTTCGACATCGGTGTCGTATTATTGAACCTTAAAATTTCTTATTACAAAAATGATTTGATTGATTTGATGATTTGAACGGTCTGTTACGTGACAGTGTTGGATTCCATTGTCGGAGATTTCAAGATAAATAGATCGACGTTGGTTCTTTAATGGTTAGTAGTGGTCGTGAGGGAGAGTCACGAAACGCGCGAGTACATGACCGCTCCTAGTGATGATTTGCCTGTCGTTTCCTCGGCGTCTGGCATTCCTCCACCCTCGACAGCTCCTGCCCGACCCATACTCGTTTTGCCAGCCGTCCGCGGAGTCTATCTCACTAGCTTCTTTGTTTCAGATGACTATGAAAGACTATATTTACCGCGTCATCTGATTTTGATGCACTTTTCTCAATTTTACGCAGTGATACCTTTAATCAAAACTTTTAGATCAAGAAGACCATTTCATTCTCATTGGAAAATTTGGGAAAACGCATCATTGAACGGTCTAGAGAGATTTAGTGTAATCGGGCCATTAGATCGTGAGAAATCGGCGTTTGTAGAAATTCACGTTTGTATTTTTGTGTGCTTTATCGTACCGCTCGAAATAGGGGGTTCCCGAACAAAGTATGTTCTCGTTCGTTCTTGCAAACCTTCCTTTCCGTGTTCACGACTTTTTCAGTTAAACATGTCCTCTCTCAGGAAACTTAGAAAAATCATGGCTAAGGCAGGTATTGTTAAGCTGGCGTTGGTCTCATTCGGCGCAAAATTTCCAGTTCTTCAAGTTATCTTTTCTACGAAACAATTTTATAGTTTTGCTTCCGAGTCTACCAAGGTAGCGGAAGCATTGTTTTCACTTTTGAAAAGTGAAAAATTTTTTGCCTCCAAAATCAAAATTTCAACTCGCGTTTTACGTTTTAAACCTTCCTGAACAATTTGGTTTCGTGTCTGTCTGTCTGTCCGGGAATCCTTGCCACACGCATAACTTCCACAATTTCCATCCGATTTTGATGACATTTTCAGGGATTACGATCAGGGGTCCCCTACGAAATTCATCACCATCCAACCAACGGTAGCCTCTGCGCATGCGTAAACATGATATCCTTGAAACATCAATTTATCCCGACCTAATAGTCCGATTTCGCTCAAATTTGGAGGAAAGTTGAGGATCGGAGATTCGATAATGCCCTATGAGTTTCATCAAGATCGGATTGGTGGTACACACTGCGCATGCGCAAACGTGAAGCTCTCATAACTTCGACAATTTTCATCCGATTTCGATGGAATTTTCAGGGATTGTGCAGGCAGTAATCCCTTTGATGATTTTTTAAAAATATATATGTTATATATATAAATATGTTATGGATACGAGGAAGCTATGTGCCACGCCCAACTTGGCAGACGTTTTTTCAGTGTGGGTAATGCAGCTAATTATTTAGGTGTTTCAGGACCGCACAGGTACCGTGTGTACCTGTGTAGGTAGGTATGGTATATCCCGAATCAGCGCGAAATTTATTCTTCTTTTTTCTTCTTCTTTGAATGTTAGAAACTATATATTTTTTCCGGAATCCCTCCACAGCCTCAATGCACCGGTCCGATTGCTGTGATCTTCATAGGGGTCGATCCAGGGCCTATCATACGCAATCCATGAAGATTTCATTGAACTCGTTGGAGAACAGGGGCAGAAAGAGAGAAAGTCCGACCGAGACGAAACTAAATTGGTTCAGGAAAGAAGACTTAAAATAAGAGTGGACAAGATTCAGCTCTCGAAAGAGATAACAAAGGTTTTGTAGACTTGGAGCCAAAATTAGATGGTTAAATCAGCAGGGAGGAAGATGGGCCCATTCCTACAAACTACTATTCGAATCTACGAGTTATTGACCTTCCTGTGAGAGTGCATATACACCAGATTAAAGTGACTGAAAACCTCGAACATCTAGTGGAATCTGTAAACTGGTGGTTTCTGTGGATGATTGTAAAGATATTCTTAGTATAAGTAGCTATTCACATTGAATGATCGAGGTACAATAAAAATACATTCTACCTAATGAGGATCGTCACAACTTCCTCCCCCACATTCTATTGATAGGTACCTACTTGGTACTATGTGAGTTAGAAAGTTACTTATCGGTATGATCTACTTCATCGAACAATCTATATTGGAAGCATCTGATCGCTCAAGATGATTGCACTTCCGCCTTCTTACATTCTTTACCGTTACGAACATGTGGGGAAACAGCGTACACTCCTTGCTCGGGTAGAAACACATTAAAAACTGCAAGATAACTAATTGTGACTCCTGATGGCAGGTGATTACGTTAATTTCTGAGTGAAGAGCGATCGGTAACTCGAAGGTGAGCGGGCTATTTTCGTCCGTAACGCTGGCCGCAGCTTCACCCGTTGGAGCGTTACTTCTGATTAATTAGTCTTGTCTCGCTCTGTTAAGTGGGAATAGGGTTTACCGTGTCCAATCCGAGACTACATGAACTACTTATACTCTATAGTTCACCAGTAACAAAACCCAAGATGAACACTAAAACTACTCTCTTACCTTGCTTGGATAAGATACGTACCAACCTCCAAGGCTTAAAATCTATTAGTCGATTTTAAGCAACGATTCCAGGTTTACGTTTCTTTTATTTCAATGATGATGCTGGCTATTCTCTTACTACAAGCAACTTGTGCTCGGAGGCATTGCAGCAAGCAGGACTTGGTAATTCTGGAGTTAGTCGTTTTAGGTTAGCATAAACTGAGGAGTATTGAATATCAAAACTGAGTGATTCAAGATGACTTTCAAAATGGTTCTCAAGTGAAATATTGCCTACTTAGATGTAGGCTATTCATCATGACAAAAAAAGTTTAAGAACCATGATTAGTTCTCGTTGAGTTAAGCGCAGGATATCGAGAAAACACAAGTGCGTAGTCGGATCATAATAACTGACTCTCTTACATGCATTGATCGGCTGCGAGACAAAGTACCAGTACACTTTTCGTTTCATTTTTCTTTTACTCGTTTGACGAAAATGATAACGGATACGTCATTGATGTTGAAAGAATGTATAAATAGGATTAATCAGGGATAAAGATGTAATCTATCGCTTTTGTGGCTATAATGTATAACTAAAATTGAGTAATACACACGTTTGGCTAATAGTTCTGTATTATTTCAGGTAATTTTTCCATGTCACTTGGCGACTATGAGAGCTACGTTGAGGGTGACCAAGATGCCAGCAAAGGTACGGTATTTTGTCACATCCCATTAGCACTTATATGAATTATAAACGTAATGCTTAGAAATTTCATTTTATTTTTTCATGTGTATGAATTGGCATCAAGCTGAGGGCGGCTTTTGAGTGAATTTTCAGAGACAGAGCCTCATATCATGCTCTCAGAATGTAGAATTGATGATGTGTAATTTATATTCGGTTGGGATTCATCCGATGAAAAATACCTTGTTTCTTTGCATTTCGTTTACAATCAGCGTTTCTGGACTCCAATCTTCAGGATGGACCGGACATTATTATGTTCTGAATCACAGGATGCTTTACATTGCCTCAATTCGATAAACGAAGCTGCAAAGTCACAGAAGAAGGTACTACCCCTAACTGATCTTTTGTTACCTTCTTGAAAACCAGAATCACAGCAGTTTCGAAGATTGACCTGGGATTCATACGATTCGTACTAGGCATTCTCGTTGGTACAGAAGGAGGCTTACTTCAGCTACGGTTACTACAGAAAGTTGACAACCATTGATAGATACTTCCGTGACAATGATTTCTTCCTACTAATCATGTTCAAAATGGCTATTCATGCCCCCTCTCCCTGACCTGCCCTTCACAAAGTGTATTCCCCTTTCACCTTACCCTTAACAATTCTTCAAGTTTGTTCCACGTTCTTGGCCTCACATTATCAGATTCTCCTGAGCCGCCCCTGCATCAAGCTTACAGTCAAAATTGCGTGTTTGTTCCTTTTCGATCAGGGTCCAACTTGTACATGAGGGATTAATGATTTAATTAATTCCTTTACCAGCTAAGGTTTCCCTTGTTTAGATGCGGGTCTACCAGGCCCCTATGATTCTCCACAGGAAGGAAAATGAATGCCATTCATGGCGCAAAGATTGAATGTGTGATTATTATATCTATTCGCATTTATAAATGTGTATGACTCTTCGAAATCTACAATTCTCTCACACATTGTCTAAAGATGGTATAGGTTGGTTTATTATATCCATTAAAAGGTGGTTCGTTAGCAACGGCTGACTGTGGAGGGGGTGGCCAACGTACCCCAGGACGACCAACAGGTGCCCCGGCAGGTGTCTAACCTCTGTCCCGAAGTCGGAGGCCCTCTGTCCCACTTGCCCCAGAATTAGTTCTGATCTTGAACGAACCTTATCGACATCTCTTTGTTCAGTTAGTCCTACAAATTAGTCGACCAACAAGTTTTCCCCCAATTCTTACCTGCCCTCAGTGTTTCTTATTTTTGATCAATTCGACAAAGGTGTCTCGCGATGCCACCAGCGCACAGAGGACTCAGATCTCGAGCTGTCGTTCACTTCAGTAAGTGAAAATATCATGCATTCTTTGTTTATTTCTACAGTACACGTTTCATGATTCGGACCACGTGGTGTTCCGTTGAAGCTGCGCTGGAAGACAGGTCCGATTTAGCATCAGATTTAGCAATAATTATTTTTTATAATTGCATCAAAATGCAAATCCCTATCAACTGATAAAATCAACCAGGGATTGGTACAACGGTACCTATATAAGTTGGTGTGTTAATTTCCATTGGTTAATTTCCTGTGGTACTTCTTGCTCCTTAATTCGGACTAGCAACGAGGCAGCAAACAACTTCCCTTTCCAGAAACACAATTAAATGCTTACCTACACATCCTTGGAGTGAAGAGACTAGAAAACCTCTCTACAACTACTCCTTACTTTTATAGTATTCAGAGACTTTGCTTTTCTTTATATGCCATCTTCAAGAGCCTTCGTAGTCTCAAAATTTATAAAAATTAATCCCCATTCCCTATGTCACGGGATAATGAGTGCACCAAATTGAATAATTCTTTCTTTTGTTGTGTTCAATATTGTCAGGAGAAGGTTTTTTTTATAAAAGAAAATTTCTAATCCGACCTAAGGGCTCTGTACCACTGGCCTTCAAAGTTCTGGACAACCAACCGCGAGAGAAGTGAGTGGGTCAACGTGGGGGCCCGTGCAACGCACGGGTAACCGGCTTTTTCATTAATAAATTATTGTTTTTCGTTTGTAAAACATTTATTTTTATCTCAGAATAACAATTTTTATATTATTGAAAAGGTTATTTAGATGTAGTTGTACTCTGATACTGCACTATACAAGTATTGTACAAAAACGGTTAAAGTACATTTAGGGACTTGCTAAATATTGTAATATCGGTGATCAGAAATTTCCTATTTATGACCTCAATTTATATCCTCAAAAGATCCTCTAGTGCTGTAAAAGTTTGTAAGGAACGAGTATAAATGACCACGATGCATATGGATTTGGACAACCACTTTATTAATAATCTGGCAAAACGGGGAAAACGGCAATGGCGTCTCCTCGAAAGCACGGCAGCCACGTTTCACTCGGGGCTCCTTACACTGAAATCTTCTTGAAACGTTCCAAACTCGTTAAAATTCACTTTTAAAAATAAAAACTTCTGACACCATGTAAAAGTTTGTAAGGAACGAGTATAAATGACCACGATGCATATGGATTGGTAATGTATCGTAGTACTCGTATACTGTAAGTATACTGTAAATATTAGTAAATTAATCACTCTTTCTACCGACCTACTGTGATTACTAATAAAGTGGTTGTCTAAATCCATATGCATCGTGGTCATTTATACTCGTTCCTTACAAACTTTTACAAGTGCTATGAAAACTAACCGATGGTAGGATGGAAGACGAGGAAAAACACATTTCTTGTTGTCACCCTCTTTCACCAGCCTGGAAGGGATTTTAAACACGCAGCTATTGCTGATCTTGTGCCCTGGATGAACCAGACCGAAGTTTGATTTGAGAATCGGTACTATGGTTCTTCCAACAAAACTGAATCGGACTATATCAATCCTAATACAACTAACGGTTCTGATTCACTGGAAGCGTTCATTTGCCCAATGGCGGTTGACTTGATTTAAAGATTGACGCAGATTTAGGAAGTCTTCATACGCCTTTCCACTTGCTACCTGTAAATCCTTGCGTTTTGAGGCGAAACGAACCAAGAACCGCGACGGAGCACATCCGGTTTCCGTTTTTAACGGTCTTTCCCGCTGGCCAAGAGTCTCCTCCTTGAATCTTACACGGACGGGTAGTAAAAGATCCTCCAAAAATTATGACGGCCTTTATTGTTTGAGATGACACAGTTCCCAAAAACCTGAAGCTTAATATCTCGGTCAACGTATAACATACTAGGTACTATAATACCTATATGAAGGATACGGCTACTTACTACTGCTTACGAAGAATACTAGTATCCTAGCGTCTTCACGCATTAAGTTCCAGTCATACCACTAATAATAAATAATAAATATATAGTTACTTTTTCCTATACTTAATAGCAAATACCGCGAATTCCAGTTGATGATCCATTCGTAGGGTCGTAATTTTAGAATATTTCATCAAGAATGCAGCTTTAATGGTTGCAAATGAAAACTTTTTTTGAAAGTTTGGACTCTGCTGACTAAATACGTCTTATTTTATAATATAGATTAATTGTGAACAATCAATGATGTAGTAATCTCGGTTGCTTCGAGATAACAATATGTAAATAGGTAGGTACCTATCTACTTGATGAGTAGTGTGAGTGGAAGTGGGTACGATCATGGTAACTGAAGTACCCACTTATGGTGGGTTACCTTTACACTGTAACCCACATTATTCTTCATTTTAAATTTTCCTTTTGAATTTAGTTTTCTCCAAGCTCGGTCGTTGATGGTCGCCTGCATAGTCATCCTCAAATCGTGATTTCGGTCACGTTGCTTATAGGACTCTTCTCTATCAGGTCCTGTTAACTCTTGCATTCGAGTGGTGTTCCAAATTGTCAGTCTGTGTTTTATGTTTTGTCGTTGGTCTCAGCCTCGGACCTCGTGCAGGTTGGGAGAGAATTCCGTGATGTTGGCACAGGAAGTCTACAGGCAATACCTGGCCTCCACCCAAGATGGGCCCTGGCGAGTTCATCCGCTACTATATACATTCGACGGCGATGACTCAGTTCAATGACAACAGACCTAAAGCTCTCTTTGTTCTTTCTTCATATAGATTCTTCTCTTCATATAGATCCTTCCTCTATATATAGGTAGGTAGGTAGGAACTCTTCTTCTAAAGACTAGTCATGATGATTGGAATCGAATCCGATGTGACACTATTTCACACTGACACTATCAGTTGTTCTGTTACCTAAGCATTAGTTTTGAAAAGGTGGTGGCTGTATGCATTGGTCGAACTAAGCTAACAAGCAGGTAAACAATGTGGAATTCCGGTGTGTCGGAATATTTAACATTTTCCATTACAAATTAGCAGCTCAAAATGGTCATTAGATTGGCTGTAGAACGGTTGAGAAGATTAAGCGTCACGTCATAGGTAGTGATATTGCGGATATACCGGATACCCCGCACAAGTAGCACCTTTTTGAAAGCTCTCATACTGAAATCCGTCAGTTGAACAAATAAAATAGAATAGCCGGAACTATGATTGACAACGACCACCGTGTCCACCTACTTCCTACTTGGTCTTGGTCATTTCGAGGGACAATGAAAAATGACAACAAGCGAGGATGGCGGTGACTTACGTAGTTACCATAGGGTAACATAGATGAGCAGGTGGGTATACGGATGTAGTAGACGTAGAATTATCTTGGGTTACCCATGTTATTCTTCATTTTAAATTTCTTTATGTATAAAATAATAAATGAATACCTAGTGCCTAATGGACCGTTTCTCAAAGCTCGGTCGTTGATCGTCGCTTGCATAAATAGACATCCTAAAAATTCATGTTTTTATAATTTCTTCGTTTTTTACGAAATTGGGGACATTCTTTTAGTGAATGAATTCCAGTGTGTAATCTTCTTGCTGCTCTGAGCAGGACGTTGTAATGAAACGCCGTCATTGTCCCTTTTGTCCATATAGGGCCTGCATGCGGGGGACACGGCGTCATAGGCGAAACGCCCTTCAAAGTCAACGACTGGGGACGAAAGAGTGGGAATTAGCTCATAATACACATTTCTCACGGGTCCCAGGGGGACAATTTCCACCTGTGGATGAGACTCAGGTCACTGAGGCGTGCGAGGGCGGCCCTCGGGAAAACGTTATGCGGGCCGGTTAAATGGCCGGCAGTTACAACAGGTGCCTCAGCCCGAGCTCCAAGTTCTGGGATTGAGAGCGACCTCCCTTCCACCGGAACGGCACAGGAAACCTCCATGGCGAGCCACCTGACGCCCTGAAGACAACCCCCCATTTTCCCTATTGCATTGCCAATGTACAGGTTCAGGGGTGTACAACCTATCACGAAACCTTTAAAAATCCATGATAATCATAATAACCATGTAGTGTTGCTGCTGCTGTGCTGATAGTGAGATGATTGGAGTGTGGAAGAGGTCTTGTGTTAGGATCCTACAAAGACCGTATTCATACACGTTCCTAAGGAGATATAAAAGTTGGTTTGGAGCTTCCTTAGCTTAGGAGATGCCTAAGGATACCCTATGAGTCAAGGGTTTCCTGAGGAAGCCCCAGGAGTAGCTACATCCCGGTGAACCTACCTCCTCCTCAAGTACGATTAGGTATGAAAGGGAATCAGTCACAGGGTTTCCTATGAGCTTTCTGTAACGTCCCCTTAAGATTTCCTATGCGCTTAGGCACGTTTTTGATTACCGCCCTCGAAAGAAAAATGATGTCCTCCAAGAATGCAAATTAGAAATACATGTCAACGAATGCACCCTACCCGATCTAAATTGTTTTGGGGTTTCGTAGGTTTTATTTACTGATCTGATAGGCAGAACTACAACGCGACATTCTCTTCCGGACTTGTGACCTTCTTTATTAACCAAATTTAACCTGTGGTCAAGAAGGCCAAGGGTCACAACATAGGCTACATTTAGTTAATCAATAAGGAGCCATGCCACAAATCCGGAAGAGTGTGGATATCGCGTGGTTGTTCTGCCTATCAGATCAGCTCAGTAAATAAATAACCCACAAAACCCCAAAATAAACCACAACTAATTCGAACTGAGAGCAGAACAAATAACTTCAGTACCACCATTCCTCAAGATCTACATTGGGAAAAAGAAACGAGTACATTATTTTAATTGTTGAATCCAAATGCTGCTTTAAACTTGATGGCTTCTGAGCAAATCTCTCTTGAAGAAGTCAGGACAAGCCTATGTCACATCTCCTATTACCAGACCCTTACAATGCAGCTAGTTATTGTCTAGTCAGATATCCTTGTGATAAAAATTATGTGCTTGGATGGAGAGGGTGCGGAAATTCGTTCCGTCGGGATCTTCTAGTATATTAGTGTTCTAACAAGCAGGTTCAGTGTGGGTTGGTAGTTGTTTCGAACTATAAGTATATAACTATAATAATAAACTAATTTGCCATTGGTTGATGGTATTTTGATAGAATCGACAGCCAGCAATCAATTCAGGGACAGACGAATAAAGTATTGAACTCCCAACTGCCATATCCAATACCATTGTGGGTGGGGGACGCTCGAACCAATTCTTCAAACCTCTTACATGGGAACTGGACGGATACGAATTGCTGGCAGTCGGGTCAGTATAGTAAGAATCAGGGAAACGGTAGTCTACATGGGAGTCTATAATGCATGACGAGCGGCTGGTTTTCCAACTGAATGATTGATCAACCACCTGTCACATCCGTGTATTTTTCGTCTATAGCTTTCATTTTGTTATAGGTAAGTTCTGACGAATCAACGACCCAATTCATTCATACTTTACTCTTGAACCCAACTTAGATCTGTTTCATGGCCAGGTGACATATGGCGTGATAATTACACTGCCTGAAGCCGTTAAAGTAATCAGTTTGCGCAAGAAGGAGATTTCTCGATGGACGCAGAGCTGACTACATAAGGGAGCGCTGGTTTCAATGAGCCGCGGACAGTCATTAGAGGGCTGAGCCTTTTATGCGGACTTGAACACCGTGACAGTTGCATTTCTGCTTCCCTGAGGCAGACGCGGGACAAAAGGAATGTCTAATTACGAAGGAACAGTTTGGTATCGTTTCCCAACTAGTTTACTTATGGACTTATCCAACAGCGGCGTGTGGCCATTGAAATAAGTAACAGAGGGCTATGGAAATAACGCCAGGTTTGTTGAGTGTGCCACAAGTCGCATCAACCTGACAGTAGACAGCCTTCGCAAACGTAGCTAGACGGATCGGTTTCAGAACTAAAAGTATTTGGATCTCTTCGAACCAATACTTCAGGAGAACCCACCATCAAGCTCTCATCCATTCCGGTCGGGATGAGCATGAGAACCTACTATTTACAAACACGCAAAGCACGATTATCTAGTGACAGAATATAAAAAAATGAAAAAAGTGATGGTTCATCCATGATAAATAGGGCATTGATGCATCCAATAGGAATATTATTTTTGTGAATGCATAATATAAATGGTATCAAGAAGTCGAAATAATTATAGTTCCAACGTTGTTTTTTTAAGCAATATACAAACGTGTGACCATAACATCATTGAGAATACAATAATTATGGATTATACTATGCATAACCAGAAAAACTACGACTTATTTCTGTCATTTTCAGCGTATAATGGTACCTACCTTCCTATTTTAAAGTTCCCCGTAACTGCACCCCGGAAGTCTAGCATGTTCGTGGAGCCTTTCTTCTCGTTTTTATAACAATTTTTTTTTAATTGATCATAATAGTCCCTATTAAAACAATCAAGAATGAATCGGGTTCACATTGCACAATGGGAAACGAGAGCGAACATAACACCGGACCAGGGCTGTGAGGTCCCATCGATAACGGCCGATGGGCGTAGATGTAAGACCATGTTGCGCAGCCGCTAACAAAACGCTATTACTTAATTGATGGTTGAGCTTGTATTCATGATTTGAACAAGCGAGGAGTTACCTCATGCATTCTTCATTCATTCAAAAGGTCATTCTCAGACGTAGCTTCATATTTGAGTTGCCTAATCCGAATGACTTTCTCAGTGTAGGCCAAGTAGATTTCCATTTCACTTACCGGCGTCAGTAAAAAAAAAAAAAAAAAAAAAAAAAAAATGGAAATACAATTTTCCTGTGACCATCCCACGAGAAATACGGATTTAATACATCTTACTATTAACATCATGATTTAACAATTGGGGTTATAGATAGTGTAAATTGGCCAGTAAGTATATTATATAAGAATCCGTAGGTAGGTACCTATGTAATTTGAATAATGCTTATTTCTACAAAAATGAAACAAATTAGATACCAATACCTCCTTATCACGATTTTGGGGCATTGCGCAGCTAATACTACAATAAGCTGTAATTTCTCTTCCATTAAATATTGATGGGATCATTTTTAACACAAGGCACAACCAGGTGTTGCTGACTTCTGCAATGCTGAACTCCTGTACTTCTTGAAAATAGCCGAAATTAATTTTTGATGGGAGTTTCAATGAATTTGATGCTTGTATGGTACTAAAGTTACAAATTAATGCAATAGATGTAAAACAAACAAATTAAAACAGCCTCCCGCATCCAAAAGCATGTTCCATTTTTTTTCTTTGTTCGTGCTTAGTACTAAGTATTCAAGTACCACTTTTTTAACTAGGATAAATTAATTTTAATAATAAATTTTCCACTGATTTGTAAAAATTGTAATCGAACAAGCTTCTGAAGTAATTACACACGATCGTAAAAGCCGAGATGAAAATTGTTGATAGCGTGGGTCGGGCAGCTAAATGGTAGGTGGTTTTCACATGAGGTAGAAGAGGTTCGGATGAAAGCGTTCAAACTCTCAGATTACCAACACAAGTGGAATGAGAAACAACGAAGCCTATGGGAATCCAATTTTACTACAGGTCCCTTGAAAGGGAAAGTCACTTGACTTGAAAATAAAGCAAGATATAAAGCGTGAAGCATATATCCGATTGCTTGGACTGAACATTAGAGGGGGATAATAATGTGCTCGTACTAGTTGTTCGCATCATCGAAATGGGCAAGCTTGACTGAATATCTAACAATAAAATCTTTATAACTAATAGGTAGGACTATTGTTGTGAACGAAAGCTCATCCTTCAGCAGAAATGAG
>JAEMON010000004.1:13315061-13325794 GCA_030264115.1 Lygus lineolaris | reverse complement strand
GGTGAGTCATAGTGGAATCCATCAGATTTCGCTGTGACAATAGGTTCGAACCCCCTCGAAGTACCTTGATTTTTTAACGATTTCCCGTCCGCAACACTATTACTGTGCTTCATTTCAAACCAGTTATCTTGGCATCACTTGGACCTACTCCTAAGAATTCCAGTTGCCTTCCACAGTTTATCGTAGTTATGCCAATGCTCGTTTGGGTTCTTTCCTTCTGGTACTTTAGTTTTGGATTACCCTCGATATCAACGATTAACAATTTTGTGGTTCTTTTCCTTTTCAAGCTTTCTACTGTTCGATTTTAGGTCAAGTTTTTTTAATGCACTCCGTGGTGCGAAATACTGGTTAAATTGAATCGAAGTCACTGCTAAGATGCGTTCTAAGCCTGCTTTGTCAGAAAAAAGTTCCATTCATGCAGCATGAGTTGGTGAGCGAATTTTCAAAGAATAATTTTAACCGATTTTGTGGGTGATTCTTATAGGAAATTCACGCTGATCCCGAATATACCATATGTTCCTATGTTTAGAATGGTATTTCACACCAAAAACATCAAAAAACACGTTTTTTTTAAAGCGATTTTCGAAACTAAATTTTCAAAATTTGACCCCTTGGAGTACTCCAAAAATTCTGGCCAACGAACTCATCTTTACTTTTGATATTTTTGACATTTTAAAATTGTTTTGGATTTTTTATCTCGATCCCTCGGGCAGATATCGTCTGAAGTGACACATAATATACTATACATTAATAAATATATATATACATATGAAAAAGTGTTAAATTTCAGGAATCGTTTTAGACACGGATTTCCATGAAGAAAATTGTCAAAAATTTGCATTACAAAAATGTTGAAGCCATTGCAATAGCTTCATTTTCTTCGAAAATTCGCTAAAAACTGATTCACTTTGTATTTTGCTTCATATTTCGCAAACTTGGACTTTGACTGTTTTGGGTTAGCTAACATCGCCGCCTCGCCGTTCAGTTATTTTTTTCTTGAGCCTAATTGAAGAAACTAGAACACGTAGATTCTATCTTTTATGCTGTTCTTTTCTGGTTCTATGCTTTGGAAACTATCTGTTTTATTGGTACTAGGTATTCTAGTCTTCGATTCATATCACGATACGACGCATCGCAATGCTAGGACTGTCCATCTACCGTATCCATTGAATTGGACCACCATCAAATTGTTCCCATGAAAATATGTAATTTTCCTTTTTCCGTCCTATACGCTCTAAGTTTAGCTAAGTACTCGTACTTATACTTAGCTTTGTATACACTTATACCCGCAACCGTCTCCTAATCTAAAAATATAATAACTACTCATTGAAAAAAGAAGATTACTTTTATTATTGTTAATAATTAGTGAATAACGAATCCATGGCAGTCCGGGGGTCTCAAACGCCTTTCTTGGGCGTTGGATAATCACTAAATTAAACTTTTTGAGGGAAAATATTCCTCTGTTTTGTCTGCTATTTTCTACTCATCCACTGGGTCATGTTCAAGAAGCTTGAAGTCCAATTCATACATAGGAAGTATTTCTCTGTTTGTATAAGTACGTACCTACTTTTTTGTACACAAATTCGAAAGTTATCAAAATACCATGTTATAAGCAAAAAGTCAAAAACGAGAATTTTCAGCTTTTTTCCCCACTTTTCAATGTTCGGTCACGAAATGCTCTTGGCAGATTCGTGTTCAGCACCACAAAAAAGTGAAGACAAGTTCCATTTATGCAGCCTGAGTTAATGATCGAATTTTCAAAGAATTATTTTAACCAATTTGATACGTGATTCTTATAGAACATTTTGGGATGATTCGGAATATTCCACATGTTCCTATGTTTAATATGGTAATTCACACCAAAAACCTCAAAAAACACGTTTTTGACCATTATTTTTCAGAATTTTACCCCTTGGAGTACTTCGAAAATTCTCTTCTCTTTCTTTCTTTCTCTTCTTACTTCGAAGTCTTTCTTTTTTTTTATTATTGATATTTTGAAATTTTTTGGATTTTTTAGACGGATTCCAGGGTGAGATACCGTCTGGTTGACACATACATACATATAAACATACACACAAACACATCCAGGAGAAAATTTTTAAAATTGTGCATTATAAAATTGTTGAAGCCATTGCAATACCTTAATTTTCTTCGAAATATAATATTAACTGTATTAACTGTATATATAATATATATATAAAACATCAAAGGGATTATTAGTACCTGCACAATTCCTTAAAAGTCCATCGAAATCGGATGAAAATTGTCGAAGTTGTGAGAGCTCCACGTTTGCACATGCGCAGTGGGTACCACTGATCCGATCTTGATGAAACTCATAAGGCATTATCGAATGTCCGATCCTCAACTATCATACAAATTTGAGCTAAATAGGACCATTAGGTCGCGAGAAATTGATATTGCAAGGATTTGATTGCAAGGAAGTTTTGCGCATGCGCAGTTGATACCGCTGATCCGATCTTCATGAAACTCGTAGGGTATAATTAATTGAACCTTTGATCTTCAAATACGCTCCAAGTTTGAGCGAAATCGGACCATTAGGTCCCGAGAAATTGATGATTCGAGAATTTAACGTTTACGCATGCGCAGGGGCTACCGTTGGTCGGCTGGTAATGAATTTCATAGGGGACCATCGAGGGCCTAACCCGCGTAATCCCTGAAAATGTCATCAAATTCGGATGTAAATTGTGGAAGTTTTGCGTGTGGCAAGGATTCCCGGACACACAGACAGACAGACCGACAGACACGAAACCAAAATTGTTCAGGAAGGTCTAAAAAGTAAAACGCGAGTTGAAATTTTGATTTTGGAGCAAAAAAAATTTTCACTTTTCAAAAGTGAAAACAATGCTTCCGCTACCTTGGTAGACTCGGAAGCAATACTTATCACCCCGAAATATCTTTGAATAGGGTTTTTTGAGGACAATATGACTCCCCCCGCCCCATGTCGGGAAACGAAGCGTGCTCCCGGAAAACTCTTCACTGCGCCATCCCCGTCGCAGGCGCCTCGTGTCTGTCGTGGAGGGGAAGCGCCGCTGAAGACGCACAGCTTCAGTCCCGCGGCGCGCGCCTTCCTATTCGGTCCGAACGCGATAGTGTCCACCCCCATGTGATTCGTGCCAGTGATATCCATCTGTGAGGAAAACCATATCCCACTTCTCCTATGGTGACAAACCCGGCGTAAAGATTCATTTTCAAATGGTGGTTATAACGATAATCGTATCTTGTCGTAGTAGGTATAGGTAATAATAAATGCATTCGTACAGCAGGGAAACCCAACAAGCATTCAACTAATTTAACGAAATTACCGAAAAAATTGACTTGAAAATACTATCAGTATGTGAAAATCAATGAGCAGGTGTGAAGGGTTAATCAAACGACGAGCTGAGGCCGTCTCGAAAGCTTTTGTTCTTCGTCATTTAATAATCTCATAACCCAAATTAATTTATACGAACAGGATAGCTTCGTCCTCACAGTATTAGGGCCCAGAATCTAATTTATTTCCTAGATATTTGAAACAAAGATGCACAAACGTGATCTCAGATAATATTGTTGTTCGTGAGTTGAAAGGGAATCTGGATTGTTCTGAAAAAAAAAAAAAAAAAAAATTGTACTTACCTTCCATTTATGGAACTAGGAACTGTCTCTCTTTCTACTTTACATGGTACAAACGGATGAAAAAGTTGAACTGTTAAAATTTAGGTGTACCGAATATTCAAGAAAACCTTTTGAGTGATATCTATTCTATTTTATTATCTATATTTTGAATGATATCTATCTATTTATGGATCTACAGCGTTCTGTTTCCAATAACATCCCATCATAGCTTAGAGCATTGTAATGAATATATGAATTTGATGCGAAGGATTGCCATTATCTACCATGATATAATAGTTTTGCTACTAGCTCACAGAGGAGCACAACTACTACGAGTATTATCCTCTATTTACTCGCAGTGGTGGATTTTCAGTAGGCACCTACGTTGCTAGTTATTTTTAACATATCCAATCCAACATATAAAAGCCGTTCTCTATCTGCACTATTACGTGATCTAGTTCACTACTGTGTTATGTAGAGTATTCCATGACACAAAATGAGAAGCGCCCATAGTGTTACTTCGCTAACCACCGGGGTACCTAGTATGGACTTTAATGTCATACACTATAGACAACACGTTTTACTTCAAGATAGTAATCCACTCTCATTCTTTTAGGTACCTAAACCGAGGTACGAGTTTTAAAAGGTTTTTGGCCTTTGGGGAAGGAACTTCTGAAATGTCACAGCTTGTATACATAACTATACCTATACCAACTGCTGTCAAAAAATTATTTTCATGTAGAAGGGCCGATTTTCCCCACATCTGGAAATCCACAAGCCTTGAATCTCCGATTTTAGGACAAAAGTTGAAAGTTGGATTACGTTGAATTTTGAATGTGTCGATTAGAGATTTGCACGCTCCTCTGGTTTTTAGGGACGTCCTTTAAAAGTGAGTGGCGTCTTCATGTTCTTTATAGTTCATGGAGCTACCTGATTTTAAACGGCGAACCTACGAGACTTATGAAGAAAGTTTCCGTAAAACGTCGTCTTCATTGCAACTCTCATATGAATTACCTACTTACCTATTCTGCATTTGAAGTGCCTACCTATGCTAAGTGTCTAGGCTGAGAATGCCGGAGTTGTTATTTGAGATTCCTGCTCTTCACACCGGTTGCAAATGCATTTTCATCTACTTTTCTAGTAGTAGTGAATAGGCGACTCTAAAATGCTAATTTTATTCCTTGATGACGTGATAAATATTCTTGCCACATCATGCGGTTATCGTCACAATTGTTTTTATATAATATTTCAACGAACCATATAAATTAATAATATTGTCTCCAATAATTTTTTGGCCTTCTGGCGACGAACCAATGTTTTCTGAGCCAATTATTTTACCAAAATCTGTGGTTTAAGGCTTCTTGGTTTCCATTCATAATTCAGTTATCAAAATTGACCAAACTTGTACGCAGGAAACAGCTGAAGCTGATTTTCCCAACTTCTCAGAACCAATACCTTGTATTAATTTATAACTTAATCAGTGATATAGATATTTTTTGGAAGGCAAAACCGTTTTAAATAGGTAGGTAATTGAAAACCAGAAAACTTTGACTGCTACGCTCACCAATTCTGTTTTGGTAAGATGGTGTAATGTCGTATTGTGATTTTTTCATATAAGTTTTCAAAGTCATTTCCTGGTACAGACTTTAATTAATAACACCAGTTGAATCTGATAAACAGCTTTATTCATCGAGTGGTGAAACCTTCATTGTTTATTCCGGACGAAATTCAGAGGAGTTCGCCACAGAGCGAGCGTGGCTATTAAAGAAAGCATTCGTCTTGATGAAATATAGGATGTGAACAATGGGACTTCCAGCATTCTCAGAATGTTCGAATAATCTAAACAACACGACGAAGGTTGAGCGATCTTTGTTGAAATGACGTGGAACACAAAACAATTCGTGATAAACCCTGACCTGATTCTCTAATCCCGTCTAGTGAATACCGTTCATCCTATTTAAGTCAGTCCAATCCGACATGCAGAGTCAAAATATTGTATTAATGAGGAAGAAGATAAACTTGCAAACAGAACGCACACCGAGGGATAGTTAATTTGAACACATTTGAAGTCACTTTTGTGAAGCAACGCATTGAACATTACTCTACACTCATTGTGTTCCGCACCTCTATCTTTATCTGTTATTATTCGTACCTACCTGTTCAAAAGTCACCTTAAGCTCAAATGAATGAGCACACTAAAAATTATTTATTTACTATTTTGGAACCAAATGCAAAACCTCGATTTTCCAAAAACTGCTCCGCTGGAAAAACTGCTTTTCTCCTTTGGACGGCTATTGTCCACAACCACTTGGCAAACATTTCTGGTTGCAAGCAGAGAATTAAATAGTTTAGTGAGCAATCGCATGGAGGGTCAATGAGGTACATAGGGTTCTCTACAAATGTATCTTAGTTTTATTGGCCTCACAGAGAAAATGGTTGGATAAGTCCCACGAGTCGGGAAGGGCATTAGGTGGGTGGGTTCCTACATTACGTCTTTCCGAGGAACCGGACGATTTTAAAAGCATTCTTTCTGGGAGATCCAATACCTGGGAGAGAGCGTGACTCACTATGACGATCACCCGAAACTATCCTCCTACGGGCGATTTACAAGTCGGCCAAGGACCACCGCTAGCCGGACTGCGACAGTTCAGTCGAAGATTCATAAGTCAATGTCTAGAGTATCTTGAAGTATCGTTTATCAGAGGCCTTACTGAAGAAATTAGCTATAAGTCAAACCAATTGCACTCACCTCCTGCTGTTTCATTATTAGTCCTCAAGGTAGCAAAAAAAATCAATCTAAACTATAAAATGTTTTCCCTTAATGGGAAAAACAATAGATCATGGATATGTCTAGTACCTCCTAATTACTGCTTACAAGTATCAACTACCTACTCAATAATATAAATACCTACCATATAGTGCCTTCTTTTCACATTAGTTCATTATAGTTACTTAGCAACTCTAGTTTTAACAGCGTCATTCGGTCGTGTTGGGAAATCGTTTATAGAAACCTGTGCATCCATGTTTCTGTCAAAGGAAAATTTTGTTTATAGTCCGATCAAATTAGTTTAGGAATGTAGCCAGGTGCGTAAGAGGGGGAAATTGGTAGCTTGAGATGTGTACATTTTTCACATAAATCGAGAGCTTTCCAACGAGTGGCGAACTATTTCTTAGCGATGAAAATTGAGGAAGTTACATTTCCCCACCAACCGGTTGGTTGTACGTGAAAATCGACCGAAATAAAAACGTTGCATTCTTCTTGTGACATTTTCACAGATAGACCCTAACGCCTCAGACATAACCATGTCAAAGAAGAAAAAGAGTCAAATTTGGAGGTCAGTTTAAATCTTCTTCATGAAGATAATAATTGCAATTATAAGATATAATTGCAATTATAGTAAAATGAACGCATATAATAAATATATATTTTAGCTGAGTTCACTCTTATCAGAATATTGTCGACAAGAATGAGCGCATCAAAAGATTTTGAGCATCTAAAATATTCGAGTTGACTTACACCACAGCTAGTTGGAACAGAATTAACAACCTACTTATCTTTTTGCTTGATAGCAATCAAGAGTTAGCCGTTTTTTCGCCTCTCCCGCAAAGTTGCCAAACACTTCATTGGACGAGGTGCGTTGACAGAGACGATTTGAGAGTGAATGAACTGCCCTCTTCTCTTTAATGACAGCTTTTCCAGTCAAAAGGGGTGAGAGAGGGGGATTGCAATCGTTGACTCGATCTGAGCGGAATGGAGAGCCCCTATCAAGTGCGAGATGGCCGACCTCTGCGGTCTGGGGGTTAACCAGCACAATCACTGAAAATGCCAACTATATCGGAACCATAATATTGTTTAGTTGTGCCCGGGATCGACCAAAGAAATACAGACCGACAGATAGACAGATTCAGCCAATAGCAGCCTCTGCGCGTTCTCAAACGTGAATTTCCGAGAACAGATTCGTTCAAACTTGGACGATAGTTGCCTCCAGACGATTTCCTAAGAAATCCATCTCAAGCGGATCATCGGTAGCCATGGCGTATGTGAAATCGTGCAATCATCTTCAACATAATGAGATAAATTCTTTATTCCGTTGACTTCTAACTTGATCATGCCATTAATGTACAAGAGGGAAGCAGTTTGTGCAAGCGGTTTTTGCTTCTTTAGCTAAAACTAGCACACAAGTTATTATTATTTATCCAAGTCTTCTAGAATTCTACATTTAAGCACTAAAACTGTGTTTTCAATCCTACAATTTGGTGAAATCGGATAATTTTTATAAAGTAATAGTTCACTGAATGATGGATTTAACTCGTGATACCTATAGGTACTTTTTTTGTACTCCTCAAAAACAGTTCAAAATTTGGCTTATAAAGAGCCTGGGGCTCTACTATTCAACAATGAGGAATATAACATCCGCAATATCCTCAAAAAATGCGGATGGATATGATTCCGCTTGATCAAGACTATTTCGATCAGTTCGTTAGTTAAGACGAACAACGATTGTGTTCCTAGAAAGAACACGTTAAACCAGTTGCTTGGGGTCCTGGGCTGTTGGATATCCCAAGCCGCCACAACCTACTTGGTATTCTCAAATCACGCAAGTTCCTCGTCCGTAATAATTGTTACGCAGAAGACGTCGGTACCGTTGGGAGGGACGCGTTGTGGGATAGACGGGAAAGACAGTAGAGGAGAAGTTGAGTAGTGGAGGGGAGGGGGGGGGGGTCGAAGGAGTCTTCTGAAATTGATGAGAGAGTAGCAGAGAGGTCTTTTGTCTTCTCTTGAGATCCTACTCACATGGCCTATTAATCGGCCAGGCCATCCTTCCTCCATTTACGCAAGGGACTTGAGAAACCCTCCTGGCCTGTTTTGTGGCTGATGGAAATCTTCCCTCTCACCTGTTGGTAATCGTCGAGTTGTTTACAGTACTTACCGCACCCGGGACTTTCTGTCGTAAGGAGTGTAAACAGCGATCGACTTGAATATCATGTTGTGGTGAAGCGTCACACGACTTTCCAAACTGTTTGCACGTCTTCTCTCAGATGTCTCCTCCCACTCACCACTCATGCAGATATTTGTGAAATCTTGCTTATCATATGGACCATAAAATTCAATGTTGGTGTTCAACGATGGTTGTGAGATTAGACAATAATAAATTTACTCCTGTCATAATCTTACTCAAATTTGGATGATGATTGAAAAATTAACAGATTCTTAATGATCTGAACAATCTGCGGCGAATGTAGACACAACGTCCTTCGCGGGATCCTGGAAGTGGCCAAATTACGAAACCAACAAACAATTTTCATCCCAGCATAATTGTATATAATCATGTGACACGAGGAGCTACACGCCACATCCATTAGCAAAGTTTATCCATGAAAATTCTTGACATCTACGTTTTTTAGGCTGGGGGTCATTGAAAAAATTGTAAGAACGAAATTAGTTACGGGTATTGGGAAGTTAAGCGTCTTGATTTGACAAGGTTCCAAATCCGTACAATCTTGGTTTGACAATGGGTTCGATGTAGTAACAACTGCAGGCTCAACCAACTGCAGACACGTACCTACACCTAATGCAGACACGTACCTAGTCGTTCACCAAGTTGGAGATTGGCAAATATGTTCAACTCTTCGATTCACCACAGAACACATAAAAGAATATTCATGTTTTCTTGTAATTTACACTGGAATAGAAACAGTGGAACGGGGAAGCTTGAAGAAGAAAATCACCTACTTGGTTGATCAAAATTGGCCATTTCATTTTTTTTTTTTTTTTTTTTCAAATTCTCGGCTTGAAATGTAACCCTAACCAAAATTCAAAGACAAAATTGCCGGATTCGGTTACTGCTAGGCTTGATGATTATTCTCAAAACTGTGGAATGGTGAATTCTTGTATTCAAGAGAATGTTCTGAAGGGAGGTTTACCTGCTCGATTATTCTCTGGAGGTCGTGAACTGACGTCAAGCACCCGCTGTTATTACAGGTTCAAAACCTCACCTGTGACGCGGGAGATTTATCGCTCTGCTCGACCACTTCTAAAATCCCTTCCAATGGACTGAAAAGAGGAAGGCTGAAGGTTGGGAAAGACTTGAACTAGAATCGAAAATAGGAACACAACAATGCACAACAACAAAGAAGCCATAAAGCAACCGACAAATAAACAAGAAACCAAAATTCCTATACTTGGTCATGACCCATAAACTTTGAGGGTAATGTCGTCCTCCTATGGCCACCTGTTCTGTGTAATGTGTTCTGTGTAATGGTCATGGAGACAGGATAAATATGAGATTCAAAGAAAATAAATTGTTATACTTCTAATCAAAAATATAAAAATCGTCTATAATCTCTATCAACCGACTTCAACTGTACAAAATTCTGGGATAGGGGGGTTCACAGCAGGTTGCTTTTGTCTAAACTAATTTATTTTTTTTTTTAACTATTCTATTCAACGTGTGTCGTTATCTCAGTCTTATATAGTTATAAGAACTAACTACATGATTGCCAATCTTGCCAGGAATTCCTACTCTTAAAATAAAATATGCTGTTAACAATTCCGTGTTGAGCGAGAATCTTTTTCGAAAAACAGGTAACAAGTTGTGTGATGAATGTCTCTACCTGGGTCATAAATCATGAGAAAGAAAGAGCCCGTGACCGTACTTTAAACAAGGTAACTCGGTTTTTGTATAGGATCGTTAGAAATCATCATCATTAGCGGTCAAGCTACAAACCCCTTCGAACGGATCGGGTAATTGGCTTCTAACTTTATCCGCCTTTTAAAACGTATCGAATTAAATGCGGATCAAGAGAAATACTAGCTTTTCCTCAAGGTGGGTCACCTCACAATCTCTCATTATCATTGCATTTCATTGAGGCGCCTTATTTTTGAATCCAAACTAGCCAGAGATTTCGATCAATTCCGGAATGACTAGCCGTGCCTCTCAGAGGCAACTGAAGGATCAACAAACAAAATTATCATATTGACAGGTATACAATCCAGGTGTGTATTTATTGAACTAGACATGTTGAGAAAATTTGATGTCTCCAGCATGCGTGGAAGTGGTTGATGCTTTCAGCTAATTAAAAAAAGTTACAGTCATGCAGCATGAGTTGGTGAGCGAATT
>JAEMON010000004.1:13284401-13296101 GCA_030264115.1 Lygus lineolaris | reverse complement strand
CTGGTAGGCCACCGCAAAAACATTATTCATGTTAAAAACTTCATGGGACACTTTTTGTTGGGAATTACCTGTAGAACACGTGGGAGAAGTTTTTCGGATCACAAGTGAAACACCCTGTATAAGTAGTTAGTTTACCTATTGATCTAATCAGCAATTCAAGTACCATCCTTAAATACCTACTCTTTCTTCTTTTCCCCAATATAATAAGAATACACCCACCCGGGTAATAAGCCTTATCTGGAGTTGATAGTTCATACAACATACGTTCAAACTATTTTTGGTGATCGATGTTTGAGTCGGGTGTTACGGGTATGAGCCCAGAAGCAGGTTAGAATGTTTTGCAGGACTGTTTAACTTTCATAAAACCTTTCGAATTTATCATTACCTATTTTGAAATTAATTTGCAGAATAACGGGTTACGGAACTAAAGGAGGGAACAATTCTATTTGGACTACAGCTCGAACCAAAGAAAAACCGAGGTCACATAAACACGGGAAAGGCTCAACAAGTAAGTGTCTATTCAATGTTTACCTACTAGTTCACATTAGTAGGTAGGCAGATACCTAATTATTCTAATTTTATATAAGAAGAATAACCTAATATAAGAATCTAAACTTTTTTTGGTACTTATACCTACCGACCTATACACAAGAGACCCAGCTTCAAGTAGCCTGCTCTTCAGTAATGTAACTACTTACTTACAAGATATACACCAATAACTGTAACAAACATGAGTACCTACTTATAACCTCTGTCTCCATTGTACGAGTACCTACCACCCCGAAAATGTATTTATGTCATAACAAAAATTATTTTAATTGTCCATCAAGATTTGCTGTGCAGCGGTCTTGAAATCGATTCAATGCTGGACGAAAACAACTCTAGTGAAGATGAAGATTACACGGACACGAGGGCGATCAGAAAACAACTTGAGGGTCTGGAAACTATGTACTCTCAGGTAAGACGATTTCAAGTTGTCAAATACATACACACATCAAGTAGTGGTGCCTTTAGGGTTGCGTTCCACGATGAACCACTTCCTTTTAAGCTACTTCAAAATTTGAGTGCACACTGGACCAACCTTGTTATTCATCGAATGCTTTCGTTCGCAAATGCTCCGCAAACTTCCGTTCACGAACCCAGAGCCACCACAATTCACATAAAATGCACCATGGAACACAGATTAACGGAGAGAACTTACTTTGACGGAAACACTTTCAAGAAGTGTTCTGTTGAGTTGGTTAGGGAAATTAACAGTTACATGATCGTGAATCGCTAACTACATTCTCACGCACGAAACCACAGCCAAAACACACTCTACAGCCAAAATTACGTATATAGGGATTCATCTTTTTCAAAATTGATTTTAAATTCCTTGAATTTGTAGACCTCGACCTACAGCTCGAAAAACTAACGATTTCAAATCTCTACTAAGAGCTATTATTCACTTCAAAATAGCGAATTTGAAAGTAGATTCTGACGAATATTATTTTTAGTGGACTCATAGCAATTCCTTCAATATTTCGGTACCTTATGAAGGTTCAGTATACACCGATTTATTGATGGATTTGATGGTATATTGAAGGTGTGTGTTGATGTGGGTCCTATCAAAATTCTTCCTATATTTGTGCGTTATTTATTTTGATAGGTATTGAAACTTCTGGGAGTGAAAAAGCAAGGTTTGAATCGCTACGAGGCCTCGGACCCCCGAATCAACCGGAGGAGAACCTGCGGCTCCATCTCGTCCGCTCCAAGTTCGGTGAGCAGTCGGCCGATCAGGGCCGTCGACCGGAGAGGAAGAGCTGGCAAAGTCAGGGACTCCCGAGTAAGTAACATCCAATGATAAATTGATCACTATGAAAACTATGTAAACTATCGTCCACTACTCGATCGAATACCCAATATCGAGCGATTGGGTTCCTGCAATTTTGAAATAGGTACTCGTAGATATAGCAAGATTGTCTCTCAAGCGATTGTACCCATAAGCTACCTATTTACCTAGCAAAGAAATACAAATCAATCAAGGATAAATATAATGAGAATGAACTAATATCGTTATACAGGTTGCTCCCGTTCGTATATAGGTAAGAACCTAACTAATCTTTATCAATAATTTCAGGGAATCAACAAGCGGTTCCAGAGGCTTGAATCTCATGTCGTCACGCTGGCTAGGAGTGTGGCCCATCTATCGTCAGAAATGCGGACCCAGCACATTATGATGCAGGTACAGTGCTTAAGAACTAGGGCTTACTCAACCTCGTTTTAACGAATTTTCAAACAAGGCAGGAAGAAACCAAGCAAATAATGCAAGGTACCAAGCTTGTTAGCAAGCTATTGCAATGTGTGTATAATAATACGTGGAATATTCGGAATATAGCTCATCAAGTTAAATTTGATAAGATTTCTTAGATACAAAATCTGTTGAAATCGTTCACAAAAATACTAAGTATAAAGCATTCCTCTGGAAACTTTGGTTATTAACCAAGTAAAAGGTACCTAGGCCCCTACTGTATGATTTAAACTTCTCTGATTCGTTGGTCAATATCAGTCCCAGTGAAAAGATTTCAAATCCAAACTGTTGGCAGTTTCCCGTGGCTGAGCCGTCAAAGGCAGTGTCACCTGATGAAGCTTTCACAGGGAGAGGGTTAATCAACTGTAAAGTAGGGGAGGGGGGGGGGGGGTATCGTGAATGATCCGGAAGGATTATTTATCTACCTACATAATAAACTGATTTAGGTATTTTTAGTAGGCACACTAATTTTGTTATAATAACGTTATTACATATTGAAGATGTAGCTGGTAAGTAAAGTAGGAAGCTATAAAAGGTATGAACTAAAGGAATGTACTCACTGCAATTCAACAGGAAATGGAAATGATGAGAGGAGAACTCGCATCTCTGAGAATCCAAACAAACTTGAATTCGCAATCGGCAGCTCACCAGGTCTCGATGCACCAAGGCATGTTCACCGGGACGGGCGGCGGCCTCAACGTCACCAAGCAGAGCAACTCCACCCCTGAGAAAGTCAAGAGACTGACCAAGTTCTTCGGGGACGAGCCGCCACTGCTGAGGCTGTTCCTACGAAGGTTAGGCTACGAGGTATGGCCTATGAGAGTTGCACAGGGTAGGCATGGTAGTGAGCACCTTTCCTGGTGATTTCATTATGGGATCCAGGGTATTCCGATGCAGGTGTAGCAGGATTTATTCAATGAAGGTGGGATTTTGAGTTTGGGTCTAGAAGATAGAGAGTAGGTAGGGGGAAGACGAAAGGGTATGGCCTCTTGTTGAGCTAGGTCGACTAGTTTCGCTGTCACTATTTAGCATCATCAGGGACTCTTTTGGTTACAATCTTTATAGTGATATAGGTAATGGGCAGGTTTTTAGGGGGCAAGGGACGGAGCCCAACATGTCCTCAAAAATGCCTAAATCTCGGCTACCGAAGAGTTTATAGGAACTATTACTACAACATTATTACTGCTTAGGACCATTAAGTTTGAAAAACGGACAACCTCCCCCCCTCCCCCTCCCCTAACCATTTTAGCGATGCACAGTTTTTCCCACTTTTCTCAGCCAATTTCCAACGAATTTTGATGCGGTTGGCGGCGCCGGCATTCTTCCTATTTTATTATTCTCTAGGGGGATGAGGTGCCGTTATGCAAATTTGAATTTTAGGAAGGACGTGAAAAATTCGAAATTACAAAATTAAAATTATACATAGCTGATTCCCCTAGAGACTTGAATAACAAGAAGAATGCCGCAAACCGCATCAAAATCGGCCCAAAATTGGCTGAAAAAAATAGGAAAACGAATTTCATCCGTTCCTTGTCCTCTTAAAAGCTATCTATCTGTCTTTCTATTACTGGTTTATTTATTTATAATATATTCACGGGGTTGAGTATCCCTTTACAATAGAAAAAAGAAAAATACAGCCTTCGAAAACAACACAAAACTTTAAAAATGGAAAACAATACTTTAGAAATTAGAAAATATAAAGGTAGACGAATAAAGTAGATACAGAAATACTAATATACGAAGGTATGAAAAGAGACAGAGAGAAAAAAAGGTGGTATGGTGGAATGATTTCTAGAAGAATCACCTCACCATGAAGCCATGTATCTATCTTTGTTGCCATAAAGATTGTGACCAAAGGCCCTTGAAGAGACTAAGTACTAAATAAAACCAGTGAACCTTTTATGTCCATACCTTTCGTCTTCACCCCACCTCCTGAGAGGATTTGACTTATTATTACAACTTTAACGGATTCACTTATGACCAAGGTACTAGTTCCTGATTAGTGATTACTATCTGGATAGGAACGTCCTATAATAAGTTGGTTATTACCTAGAAAATCACACAATGAAGCACTACATTTAAGTTTCTCTCAGTGCCCTATTAGTTCAACCCCCAAAAAATAAAGGCTTAATCAAATGATTATCTACCTATAGTTTGTAAATAAAATGAACTACAACAATATATGCCATCAGGTGACGAAGCAAAATCATGTATCATACCTATGGGGTAGTTCAATAATTAATCTAAAAGGTTTTGTGTATCCATTTGTTTAATTCAATTACAACATGTGCGATACAAGATTTGTTCAAATTCGTTAACTGACCCGTACTAAGTGTACATGTGCCATCCATTTTCCTTAACTTTGACTCTCTTCTGTTAGTTTCTTGTTTAACTATGGATGTTGGATGTTGTGTGTATAGTGGAAGTTGACAGTTAATTTTCTATATTTTTATATCCGCTGCTTCGAGAAATCCTAAAGATTTTGTGTATTAATTTGGCTTCTTTGAGTATTATGGTATCAAAATTGAAAGGAAGAGAAATTTCGTGGATAGCATAATTAAATTGTGAGAAAAAAATCGCCGGAAATTTAATTTGTTACTATCTACTCTACAAGCAGGTACCTCGTGACATGGATAGGTATGTATATGTGGTGGGGGTCATATTTAATTTCGATGGTGTACGAATGGAAGATTCTTGCAGTCTAGTTGCCGAATTTGTTTATCTGTCACGAGTTACAATTTTTGATCTGAAAATTGAGTTGAATAAAAAAAAACACATGACCCCCAGCCCATAGACATATCTATGTTAAGAACAGGTTTATTTATAGTCTTTGGAAAATCAAGCGCTATCAATAATAGGAGAGATGGGTCATTTTTTAATGGGTTCATTTGAAAGAAGGAACTTGCACTTGTATTGAGCATGTCATGGATTTTTTGGCATATTTTCGATTTTTTTAGTAATATTAGTTGCTTACTGACTGAGTGATTCATAGTAAATGAACCACCCTGTAAAGGTACGCAGCACTTAGAGAAATAATAAGTAACTTCTAATATTGCACGGGAACCAATTACTCGTAGGTAAGGGTGCGTTTATATATTGCATGAAATATAGAGCTAGGTCTAGGTAGGTGTGTTTCAATATTTATTTTTTTGATGATAGCATGTACGCCATAATACGTTTCATCTTTTGATTAACAGAAGTACGCGGCGGTCTTCGAAAAAGAAAGGATCGGCCTTCTAGAACTCCCCTTCCTCAGCGAAGAACGACTTCACAAGTTGGGCATCCCACTCGGCCCCCGGCTGAGGATAATGCAACAAGCCCACTTGGCTAACCCCAACACGCTTTGCGTACTGTGATCGTAGGTACTATAATAGGTAATCCTGATGTACAATCGTACATACACGACTGGGTATAGGCACCGTATTCACAAACGTTCCCATGCGCATACCCTATGAGCAATATTAAGCGCATAGGAAACTGTGATTCCATTACACAAACGATCCTAACCAAAAGTCACATAGGCTATCATATGGTAAGGTAGGGCCCGACGAATCTCCTTATGAAAGAAACGTGTGAATATCGGCATATGTCGTTGGCTCACAAGTGAAATCAACCTGAGAAAACTGGGATAAGTGCATCACGGGTAGTAAGTACAAAACTTTTTAGGGTAAAGGCACCAATTATCGTCAGGCCGAAGGCCTTATTAAATTTGTATCCTTCTAATTCGCTCATTTCTTCCTCATTCTACCATCATTTTAATTGGGGCTTTATTAAATCGCCAGCAATCGATTATACCATAATTTTTTCCAGAAAAAACTATCAATAATGCTCTTTAAGCAATAAAACTCATTATGGGGTTTTTCTTCAGTTATCAACATGGGGAATTCAGTTTTCGTCAGAAAATTGCACCAGTTATCGTCATGCCCAAATATTACGCAATTTATGTTTGTATTATTCAATCGTGAAAATTTAAAAATAATTTGCTCAAATTAAGTGCAGTTAGGTGCTGAGATAAAATTCACACTTTATTTGAACAAAAGTTGATATTCAACAACTTTTCATATGCGACAATAATAGGATAAAACATAGATGACCCCAGTCCTCATCATCACCAAAAAACATTTAAACTTGTCAATTAGAACACTAAAAAGGCTTGAATACAAGCTATGGAGCGTAGAGAAATTATTCAAATGAAAATAAATGTGAAACACGCTACTTGAGAAGGTAAAAAAAGACTAGAAACTGGTCTAGGCACCTCTTAGACAACATCGACAGTGGAGAGCAGAGCTTCTGGTACTGATAAGGATTTCCTACTACTACCAGCAGAACATTGGCAACGCAGATTTTGGCGAGAATCGGAAACCGAAAACCTGCTCTTTCAAATGGAGCAACTTTAAATCCCTAGGTGGTGCCATAAGTGAGAACGAAATTGGAAGTGACGAACATTGGTTCCATATTTGTACCTGAAGTTAACTGGTGAATTTACCCCAAAAAGTTTGGGTTCACATACTTTGTTTTTAGCATTTTTCTAAATTTATTTATTTCATTCACAGTAATGTACATGTATACAAGGCATTAATTGACCTTATAATAAATTAGCTAAGTTGGTTCTTACCTAAATATACCTACGTTACTTCCAAAAATAAACGATGCGGTTCTCCCGGCCCGGAACAGTAAAGGCAGCTAGCCACTTTAACGCTATTTTGAATTTGAAATGGAGGGACAAGGACTCATTAGATTTCACTTGTGAGCCTATGATATGACTACATCGAAAACCTTGAATAAGCGATTTTGTCAAACCAAAGAACAGATCGGATGCCTAAAATGACGAATCGGTGATGCAAACGATGACTTTTGAAAGATACCAACGTTTGTCACTCACTCCAATGTTCATGGAAAGTTTTGGTGACAGAACTGTTATCGAAATCACCTGGTTCGGTAATCCATGGATTACATGGATGTACCAATATACCAAAAACGTCTATGCATATGGCGTTAATAGAAACGAAAAAAGCAGATTTTACTTTGCGAACTCCAATCAAACCTCAGTATTAGGTAGCATATAGGACCATAATGTGGAAATCACCTCAGCATAGGTAGGAGTGATAAATGCCTTGTAACATAGGTACAAGGTTGGCTAGAGCTGTGCAACGAGGTGCAAATTTCATAAACCTGTGATAAAAAATGTAAATCCTCTCTTATATTGATAGATTTAGTTTTGCGCACCGTTGTTAGGATGTAAATTGTTACATGACAAAATTATGACAATAATTTATATATCATACGATGTAAGTACGAGTATACCTAATATTTAAGAGTTTTATTGTTTATAGAACCATATACGTGGGCTTATCACGATTTATGGTGATCTCTTTATTAATCAAAATGTATGGTGTTCCTTCTGATTTCTTGAACCATGACTGAAATATCACTGTTGCAAACTCGTACATTTACAATAATTTTGCTTAAAAAAGAGTTCTTTGGTGCGTTTTTAAACCACATAATTTATTTGCACGTAACGAAAAGCCATCCCCTGGGATAAGTAGGTAGGTACCTAAATAAAGTGGGTACTGTACAGTTAGTCCCATCCATTCGAATTTTACAGCTCTTCACAACAGGTAGTAATTTTCGGCACAAAATTGTTATGAATGGCAGAGGGAGGCCAAGTAAGCTAAATATCGAACTTCGAAACAAGAGTTTCAGGCTGAAATGAGAAATTTCAACTCGCCCAGGAGAAAATGAGTGTAAAAGCAAGAGGAAAAGATATCTTACTACTATGAGAGTCATAGGAGTATTGATTGATCGGTCAGCATTTTAAACTGGAGGGAAGGGGGTCATTCGACGCAGAATTCAAAAGGCTTTGAGGGGCCAAGGAACTGATTTATATTGATTTTCCCATTTTTTCAGCCAATTTTTGGCCGATTTTGATGCAGCATTCTTCTTGTTATTCAATTCTCAAGGGGGATCAGCTATGCATTGCTTTAATTTCGTAATCATGTATTGTTAACGTCATTTTTTTAAATTCAAATTGGCATAAAGGCACTTCATCCCCCTAGAGAATATTAAAATGGGAAGAAAGCCGTCAAATTCGTTGAAAATTGGCTGAGAAAAACTGTGCAACGCTAAAATGGTTAGGGGAGGGGGTAGGTGATGGTTATACGTTTTGCTCCCGATTCTACCAAGACAGCGGGAGCATTTTTTTTCACTTTTGGGAGGTAAACATTTTTTTACCCCCAAAATCAAAATTTGGTTTCGTGTCTGTCTCTCCGGGAATCCTTGCAACACGCATAACTTCCACAATATCCATCCGATTTTGATGAAATTTTCAGGGATTTTGCGGGTTAGGCTCTAGATGGCCCCCTATGAAATTCATTACCAGCCGACCAGCGGTAGCCTAAAATAAACGTAAAATCCTCGCGGTAAACGTGAAACCCTCGAAACATCAATTTCTCGCGACCTAATGGTCCGAGGAAGCTATGTGCCACACCCAACTTGGCAGACGTTTTTTAAACTTATTGGTCCTAAGCAGTAACAATATTATAGTAAGAGTTCCTATAAGTAAACCCTTCGGTAGCTGAGATTTAGGCATTTTCGTGGAAGTTTAAGGCCCTTGCTCTCTTATGTGAATTTTCTATTGACAGACAGGTTTCTGAGCTACGGGTGACAAACTGAAAAAGGTCGGGAAATTTCGAGGTTTTTTGGATCCCAAAAGTTTAACACATCCTGCGATGGAGCAAACTGAGGTTCCATGTTTTCAACATATAATATAGGTTTTCAAACGATTTTCGACTTCCCAGAAATCAATTTCAGGTTCGATGCTAATTTTACTGGACTACAACAAGACAGATTTAGAAAAAAAATACGAAAAGAGAGGAGGTACCTAAGCACCAGGAGGTAGAACCCAGATAGAACACCTATTAAAACTAGTTTTGAGACGAAATTTAGTTCCATTGCCAATATAATTAATTGTTTTTATAAGGTGGTACCAGAGGGGTGTGTTTTTTAAACTTTTCTCTGCCAATAATTTACCTATTTTATTTCGATTTTCGTCATTCTTCTTCTGTTTCGGATCTCGAGAGCAATGTGCTATATAAATTATAAATGTCTAAAATGGGGAATTATTGTGTACGAGAAAATCAAATTTTTTCTGTTTTCGTATCATTATTTGGAATAACACTGTTGATAAAAAGAAAAAAAATATCGTTCTGGTGTGGAGAAATCTTGGAATAAAATCTCAGCTGTTTGAATAACAGACGGCATTATAAAGGCTCTTGAATCCCCTCTTTCCAACCTCACACTAAAAGAGCTGAACCGAAAAAGAATGCGCTGAGATCGCATCGGGAGCAGTGAGAATAGGAATAATTTACATAATTAATTAAAAATTAATTAATTCAATCATATTATTAATTAAGTAAATTATATTCTCATTAATCAGGAGCCTGAACAGTGCTGGGCTTTTAAGGAATTTTTTTTGGTTGGCATCTTGGACGGATTTGGCCAATGACAGATTGCACTCTTTTCGACGTCACTTTCCCGCCATAGGACAACAATAAATATTCCAATGAATTTTCTAAAATTACAGATACACTATTTTTGCCTTACGACTTCATTATTGTTTCTTTTGAGCCATTACCTCTCAGAAAAAAATTTTATGATAATTCTGAATTTTGAAATAAATTTTCAAGTTTCAATTGCTTTTAAGAATTTAATAATAAAAAGAATGCCGAAAACAGATTTGAAATTGATTCATTATTAAAAGATAAAAGTTTGAAAACTGTTCAAGGCTAAAATGGTTAGGGGGAGGGGTCGGTTTTCCCTCGTTTTAACTCATTAGTCCCAATTAGTAGGTAATAAGGTTACAGTAAGAGTTCCTATATACTCTTTGATAGTCGAGATTCAGGCATTTTTTAGGAAATTTTGGGCCGATGACTGTACCCCCTTTAGTTTGGATTCAAACTACAGAAGTATTTCCAATTACGTTGGCGGATACCTACTCAATAAAGTTTAGTTCCACGCAATATGAGGGTAGGACCTAATTATTATTGCTGAATAAATCATACTGAAATTCATAGGATATTTGCAAGTCCCGACTAGTTAGGCATTATTTGTATGAGTTTCAGAAGTATTGCAAAAAAGGTATAAGTTCTCCGGAAAGGTTGGACATGTAGCGACAATCAAAAATTAGAATGTTACCACAGACTAGCAGCCAAAGAAACTGTGCAGCGGATGTGATGTGATAAACCAAAATACTCGAGTACTTTTCAACCTTCTTTCATGGATTTTAAAGAATATCTCTCATATTTTAGAGTTATGTACGTATGTATAACCAAAATGTATGAGCACTTGATCGAACGAACGAACCTCGTCTTGTAAATAGGAATATCATTACTTAATTATTAATTTGTAAATCACGATATTATAAGAGTTATGTTGTACAAAGTGATTCACCAATTTTTTATTGTACAAAGTGTCAAATATTTAGAGGTTTATTAGGTAATGAAAGATATCACAAAATAAATGCGTTATTGGAAATGTTCACTAATTCGTTCGCAGACCTCGTCCCATTCGGAAACTCATTGGGAAACAAAGTCAACTATCGTCTGATCACCTTTTCCCTCTTTCTTCTTCGGCTGCAAGTAAAAGATCACTTCAATGATCTACATGGCTACATATAATTGGATCACCTAAGTATTCATTTGTGTATATTTTCGGAAATTAGATCAAAAATCAGATCACCGTTCTGGTGCATTCCCTGGAGTGTAATAAATAATCAAAAGAAATCGGTTATTTTCTCATGTTTTATTTATTTTTTGTCATGATTCATAGGAACGTCTGTTATAATATTATTAGGAATCAGATTAAATGTTCCCACAGCAATTCATCACCAAATAATTTGGTACCTAACTAACTATAATCCAACTGATAGGCAAAAAATTGTTGAACTATACCGAGCATGAACGGATGGGAATTTGATTTTCCTTATTTTAGGGTAGGTATTTTGAGAAAACGCAAAAACAAGTATTGACCTATTTTGTATTCTGCATCCAACAGTGCTGTGAGCAATCTTATTGGTCCGCGCCAAATTGGCGCTACGCACTCCATCTTCGTTTTTTCGAATAGAAACCTCCATTTTCTTAAATTGCAGATTCTAAGCAAAATTTCATGGGAAAATAACTCCTCCCTCGATATTTTGAGTGCGCAGCGCAGATACGCTCCAAATGTTGAAAGCAAGAAATCGAGCAGAAGTAAACTACCAAGTATATATCATAAATACATGTTTTTGATGTGTTTTTTCACGATAACGTAGTAATGCTGATTTTTATTTGAGCATCCGAAAAATTTCATGAAAATTAGAAATTTTGAGGATTGAATAAAAAAAAAAACGCTGCAAATTATTACACAACGGTTTA
>JAEMON010000004.1:13212994-13248324 GCA_030264115.1 Lygus lineolaris | reverse complement strand
CAAAGTAAAACAAAAATTTCAAAAAATTTTTAAAATTCCAAGTGAACAATCCGACAAAATTTGCACTCAGCAAGAGACCGGCGAGTTGAATTGATCGAGCAAATACGTACCGACCTCAATAGAGAGTCACTTACTCGCAAAACTGGACTCGATCGCAGCCGTATTCCCTCTGAAAAGTCCGAATAATCCGAGAGTTCAAATTATCAAGTTGGTTGTCAACAACTCTAATTTTTTTGTTCTATTGGGACGGGGTAGGCCCTTTGTCACTTAGACCATGGTTGATCTATTCCCATTCTGGTTCCCATTTCAATTAAGTACCCGTTTTAAGACCTCTTCTTTCACAAAGTGAAGGAGTTTCATGGGCGTTTCCCGAACAATATCGGCCGGCACAAGAGTGTCCTTACCGAAATGTCGGAATCTAGTAGATGCTACAGCAGGGCACTCATTAAGTATGTAGTAATATCTAGTAATATCAACAAAAGCTGGTGCCTACCAATAGATATTACTAATTATCGAATAAACCAGCTATTAGGAATACATACATAACATTAAGTATGTGCTCTGCCGTTTCGACTTCTTCGCAGCAGAGTCGAAATTCAGCTGTCCTGGCCTTGCCAATGTTGTTGAGGTGGTACCTCAACGGGCAATGGCCAGTGAGGAGACCTGTTATGGTGCGAAGGTCCTTCCGCCTCAGTGACAGCAGAGCTTTCGCCTCTTTTTCGAAATATTAATGAAACGCATGACCCACCGCTGCTTCGGAGCGTTGCACCAATATGCAGTTCTTTTATTGTCCTCCCATATTTTGACCTATAGAGAAATGAAACTCTTGGTGACCCCAAGTTGGGGTTCAGGGCCAAAAGGCTGGGACTCTGAATGTGAGTTCATCGGCTATATTTCCCTGGTTATCCTACTGAGTCAAATTTGTAGGATTCCTGTCAAATGGTCACAGTAATAATTATAATAATAAGCAGCCAACTAATTCAACCACGTTTAATGTAGGAGTATTAAAATTTTAAAGTGATATAAGAAACTGGCGAATATTCTTCTCCTATTCGATGAGTGTGAACAATCTAACGGTCTTATGTTTATTTTGGTATTTTAATTCTTCCCTTCCTTGTCTTATGTTTATTTTGGTATTTTAATGCTTCCCTTCATTGATCTTCTCTGCATAGGTAGAGCGACCTACCTATCTGTTTTTTAAAGATTTTTTTTTGTGGGGCCTCTCTTACTATGCTAGGGTGATCCGTGATTGTTGCAGAGACGATATTTTCGTTGGTATCACAGTTACGGAATCAACTTTTAATTAAATACAAAAGCGAGTAATCGTAAAATTTATTATATATTCTTCTATTTACAACACAATACATAATCACGAACATGATATAAATCACGTAAATTAAATACACTTTTTTGAGTACATATCCCCCTTTTTTTTAAATCAACATAGACAAGCAACCGATTACACATTATTATAATTAATGGGCATTTAGTGATTGATATTCATTCAGCTCTAAGTTTATTAGAAACTACTTAACCATTATCTATATAATAATCTTAAGAGAAATTGAGATACTTTCTATGTAGGAATAACATTGAGAAAAGGTGGCGTGATGTTGGGGAATCATTGAAAACTTTAAAGAATACCTAACGGTAAAAATGGGATTTAAAATGGAATCAATCGTTATTTGATAGAAAGTTATTACACTGTACATGTTCGACTTCGATTTCAGGTGGTGTACATTAAATTTTATGCTGGGCTATCTATACATATTGCACTATTCAATAAATTATTAAGACGCCACAAAATTTAAACAAAAATAGGAACTCAAATATAACGAAATCGCGTGGAGAAAATCGGCTTTATTTTATCTGTTTCCAGATCTACAAATCGTGTATTGCAGTTCAGTTCCGCATTAGCGATGGGCGATGGTTTGTATGGGTACAATATTAGTTTATATTGTTAGTGAACTAAGAGAGGTGGTACCTACGTAATAAAAAAAATTATATTGTGCGAGTAGGTACCACCTTATTTTGTATGGATTCGAAATACTCAGGTATTTTCCTTGCTCTTAGTGGTATATATATGTAGGATGTAGGTGGATAGGTAAGTCTTCTTGTTCACTCCTTTCACCTCTTTCGCTTCATTCTAATAAATTCTTCTTTAATGTACTCTTACTAAAATGTACAGTATAAATAAGAGAATTCGGGGAAATCAATCGGTCAGTCCAGAATATCTACCATTATCAACCAACCTAACAACGTTGCATAAAAAACATCAATTTTTACCTTACTATCAGCGCGGCGAACGAGCGTTACCCGTGGGTCTGATGTTGTCGGGGATTTTTTCCAAAATCATTTTGTTGTGTTGATAACAGATGGGGAAAATCAAATTGTTTGTGTACAATATCGAATTTTTACTTGGTTTCTGAGAGCTACCTACGTTGAACTGGTGATGTCACACAATGAACATCTTCCTCCACAAAACAGCTTGGAAGTTTGCAGAATGAATGACTACTCGTGTTCTGCACTGCCATTCCGTTGCGGGACGACGGGCTCGGGAAGCACCTAAACCATGCCCCAACGCAACTCTAAATCCTATTTATTATTTTTCACTTTTGTGATTTTGAAAATTTGTCGATTTGCGTATGTTAAACAATAATAATTACATACTCAACTATGTGAATTGTAACTTTAAGTTTATCCCATCCAGAGGAAACTGATCAAAACTGGGGTTTTCATTGGTTTCTTCCAGTTTTCTCTGGATGGAATAAACTTAAAATTATTATTCACGTCGTAAAGTATGTCATTATTATTGTATAACATACGTAAATCAATGAATTTTCAAAATCACAAACGTGAAAAATAATGAATAGGATTTTGAGTTGCTTTGGGGCGTGGTTGAGGTGCTTCCCGAGTCCGTCGTCCCGCGCACCCTTAACAAACTGGTGGCACAGTTTCACACTATAGCAAGTGATAATCTATCTTGAAACCAGCTTATAAGGTACCTTCGACAGAGTTTGATCGTACACACTGCGTATCCATCCCCTTGGAATGGTGACGTCATCAAAACGTTTAATGAGTTAAAAATTAACTACGCTTGTCTCGTGCAAAAGCAAAATAGGTATTATCTCATCTCACTCTCAACTTTAAAAAACATTGAAAACATACGCGGGTAATGCTCATTGCGCAACAAAACGTTCATCTCGAATAAAAAAGTTTGTTCTGGTGTCCCGTAATTCGACATTAAGATTTTCATTCGTATTGGTAGTAAGTACGGCAAAATCAACATTGACAAACTATTTACATAACATCTTCTTTACTCTTCAATTGTCCAGAAGTGTAAACTCACAAAATGGTCGTCGATTGACCTTGAATATACACTTAAACCTTAGTTTAGAGACTGGAAAACTCAGTTTTCGAGTTTCCTTGTGTCAGTTAACACTTTTTTTGGAGTAGGTAGGTAGGTTATATAAAAAATACCATTTCATCGCGAAACCTCGATTTCGAACATCGAGTTTCATAATGTTGGCAATATATTGGTACAGGTAATGACCCGACAATTTTGTCACCCACCTGAGTATTTGTATTAATAAACTAGGTATCTTACAAAATATTGCCGCACACCACTCAAATATTTTCGTTGTTGAAACGGCTCGTACAAATTTACAAATGACTTTTTGGGTTTGTTCAACTTAGTTTAGAATTTACGTGGTTTGAAAAAGACGATGAAATAGATAATACAAGTAGAGGAAAAAATGTGTATAGTGGATATTTACAAAGGGTTTCTTATCGACATCGTTTTTCTTCAAGTATCGAGTAAATTATTTATTCTAGAAATAACTATGTAGTTATATAGAAGCCACTCCGCGTGGACCATCTCTCCAACATTGATGCCTTTTTAGGATTAGGATTTGCTATGAAACTGAATTCCCTACATTTTGAGCCGTTGCGTTCGTTCAAACCTGAAAAGGGGACTATTTAGAAGTGTGAACTAACGTAGGTGATATTTTTCTTATGTTAGTTGGTAGACGTTTTGGAACATAATTCAAGAGTTCCCTGGTGGCCTTAGCCAATTACACATTTCCTGAGTTTGAGCATTTTTAGTTGTCGTTCTTCAACGTGCGTACTTTTATTACAGAAATGATCCCTGTTGCTTCTTTAAAGTATTTTATAAAATTATTGTTTCTGATCTTCCTGATGATTTAGATAACATTTTGGCTGAAAAACCTTGGATTTATTTATTTTTCATTGGGTTAAAGAACTGGAAGGTAGCTAGGCACGAGCTAGGTTCGTAGCTACTTAGTTGGCTAAAAATGACTCTAAACATGAGCTACAACAGAAAACAGAAAAAGGTAGGTAACTGATACAAGTACGAACCGACGTTTCCAAATATCTATTACGCACTGTTAATAGCGCGAACATGAACAGATTTACGAGTTATTCATCAACAACATGAACAGAATTGTTTAGATTTTGTCTTAATGTTTACTGATTTCTTAGTTTGCTCCTCCAAGTGCCCGCCGAAACCTACCACCTTCGTTAGTTTCTCTTCCCCAACTCTAGAAGAAACGGAAATTATGAAAGATCCCTCAAGGAATCTGTATGGGGTGTTGCATAATCGTGGGCGTGAAATGTCGGCTTTCAACCCTGTTTAGAAGAAAGTAGCCTCCAACGACAGAAATAGGTATCCGCTGAGCAGGGAGCTGTGCCATGACGACCTTGAAAAGTTGTGCCTTGAGTTACATATTTTCCTTAATTTATTGGAATCCTTTTTCTAGTAGGCATGACGTAGACGTATCATTACCTTGGTGGTTCGGCACTGGAATTCTCTTTCCACAGGCCTGATTTCAAAAATAAATCTGTTTTCAAGGAAATTGCTCACAGTTAGTCGTCAATAATGGGCCTATGAAACTGCTCAGTCGGTGTTAATTGACAGGGTGAAAGATTCCATTACAGGTCCGAATGGTCGAAGGTTGGTGACGACGACACGGGCGACTCTGGGGGCGAAATCTTGATGGACAGAGGTATCTCTGAAGCCGGCTCAGAGGCCTCCTGTTCAGACGTTGAGGGAAGGATGGACGTAGAAGGGTAGCTCTGACTCGAGAAGTCCTGGAGCGAGCAGTCCTGCTGGACGGTCGGGAAACGGGGTTTGAAGTGGTTGTGGGACTGAAGCATCAGCGAAGAGTAATCAATGTTGGAGGAAGGAGCCCACACGGCGTGACTCTACTTGGATGACTATGTTTGGTACTGCAGCATCGGCGCGGAGAGGTTCGGGTGGTGAGAGCTGTTCATCCGGAGTGCCGAGAGGCTTTTGTTGTACCATTCGTCGTCTGCAGTCATACCTGGAATAATAAGAAGTTGTTAGTTTATATGCAGGTACTTGAGGTGAAGAAGTATTCATCAATAAAAACAATTTTGAATCCTCTCCCTTGTCAGCGTGGCAATATAGGGAAGTGATTGAAAATGTTCCCGTTTGCACATCAGGTATATTGATTACTCGAGGTGTTTTAATAATAATGATCATTTCAAAATATCTTATGAAAAAAATATTTTTCGGTTTTCAAGGACTCCCAGATTTCTTTATTTGGAGATTATATAGATAGAACAACTCAAACGTATATAATGTATACCGACTTTCCAAAAGGACCGACTTTCCGTGTTTTTTTTACCGACTTCCAAAAGGAGGAAGGAGGATCCGATGTTCCTCGAAATGTTGGCTCAAGCGAGAGACCCTGTTTCCTAGCCTCTGGGGTTGATGGAAAAAGCTGGAAACTGACACTCCTTGGATTTTGCAAGTACAGGTTGAGTTGAAAGTTCAACGTGTATCCGCTCATTATGGACGAGATTGTTCCTGTGAATTCACTCAAGGACTGTCGAGAAGTTGAACAAATAAGTATCGAAGTTTTGTTAACAGTTACCCATTCTAACTCAACTCTAATAGGTACTCAACCCTTGTGTACCCAGTATCAAAACATTAATGGATTTCTATTATTTATCTACATTGAAATTGAAATATACCTGCCTCTTGCTCTGAATTCCACAGAGGATGGAGTTTTATGTGATTTTACCTGAATATAAATTTTCAAATAACATCTTGGGAAAATTATCTGATTAAAAACAAACATCAAGGGTTTTTTGAGGTGTAGGAGTGTTGTCCATTAAAGGACTAATGGTGGCCACTGGATGCGGGACGGGACTCCAGGAAACTGAACCTAGTTAGAGGCGAGGAGAGAGCAAGGAAAGCTGAAGCAAGCTGGCTAACAGCGTTACCAACCCCTTGGGCCTCAAGGAGATTGCCTCTTCTCTATCTCACTCCCTCATTTCCTACCTCCAGCTTCCTTCTCTCTCTGGCCTTTCTCATCAGGGCATCTCCCAGCTCCTTGGGGATCTGGCAAGGGAAGATGCTCAGTCCCCTCCTCTCAAGTCTCACAGGTAATTTCCTCCTTCGCTCCTCCTCTTTCTTCTTCCTTTTCCCACTCTTTCTTCGGCAAGCTACAAGGCAAACCTTGGACAGAAATACTCCAATTACTTTCCCTCCGAATGTAATGGAGTTTACCTCGGAAAAATACAACCGCTCCTCTTTCTGGGGTTCGGAGGTAACGAGCTGGTTAAAACTGCAGTTCTCGGTGTCTGGTTGGCTAACTTCGTTATTCATAACGACCAGTCAACTCTGACTCTTTCAATAATAACGTTGTTACTTTCAAAACAATGATGTAACGCTCCCACGGTACTGTAGTGCTGTTTATAAAAAAATGGTAAAGTGATGTATTGGGTAGGTAAACATACCTACTTGCTGATAGGTATAGGTAATAACAAGAATGGTACCTACCTACCTACTCTTGGGTTGTACGTTTTTCCCAAGTTATTTTTTGAATCAGTTTTCAATATCACTACGCTTCCTTTCACTTTTCTAGTACCTACAATATTCTCGTTATGGAGGTAGCCAATGTATCTAATTATCTTCACCTATCAAGGAAGCTTGATCTACTCACCCATAGGGTCTTGTCTCATTCCAGACACGGAGGTCATGTTTGAAGCTGTGTGGCTCATTGAGAACGGCTGTGTCATTGATGGGTAACTTGCTGTTGTCATCTGTTGAAAAACAGAATATATATCTTATCGTTTATCTATGAACTTACATTTGTACCAGAATATAACAGGAGTTGTACACATCATATACTGTAACTCCGGTCAAACTGCTCTAGGGACCATTACAGTCGCATAAAAACATAGGGGACCTAACTTCAAAATGAAGACTTTTTCTGCGGAAATAATTAAATTCAGGAAATGGCAGTAAAAAAAAACCATTAGAGCCTTATTTGTAGAGTTCCAGTTCTTTACGCAAAGAGCAGTGGAATCCCTATCAAGCTGTTAGCTAGGGGCCGTAACCATGGTTTCGTCTAGTTGATCCGAGGTCACTCTAAAAAATCGCTATTTTGACTTGATTAGACCGAAGCATAATTATTAAAACTGACTGAAATTAGGAGAATCAGCATCCACGATTCTCAGAAAAAACCACTCTATAAAATCATGCAGCATGAGTTGGTGAGCGAATTTTCAATGAATAATTTTAACCGATTTTGTGGGTGATTCTTATAGGAAATTTCACGCTGATTCCGAATATACCATATTATGTTCCTATGTTTAGGGTGGTATTTCACACCAAAAACCTCGAAAAACACGTTTTTTAGCGATTTTTGAAACTAAATTTTCCAAATTTGACCCCTTGGAGTACTCCAAAAATTCTGGCCAACGAACTCAGCCTTACTTTTGATATTATTGACATTTTAAATTTTTTTTTGATTTTTTATCTCGATCCCACTGGCAGATATCGTCTGGAGTGACACATAATATAAATATATTATATATTATGTTCATATATACATATGAAAAAGTGTTAAATTTCAGGAATAGTTTTAGAATGGTCTGAAACGGATTTCCACGAAGAAAAAGTTCAAAATTTTACATTACTGAAATTTTGAAGCCATTGCCATAGCTTCATTTTCTTCGAAAATTCGCTAAAAGTAGAAAAAACTTTGGACTGGCTGGTTGATTGTGGGGGGAAGATTAGGTACTTATATTTCCTTCGACTTCAACTTATCTGTGGATCAATAGATAAGAAGGAAGAGTAAGAAGGGTTGGTTAAGTATCTCGCATGATGAGGGTTTGCAAAATGGTCACCTATTTCACGCACTAAATAGGTAGGTAGCAAAATGTTTCCCACTAGGTATAGGTATGAACACATCACCAAATAAGTCAAGCCTTTAATGACATCTGTCAGTGGGTTACTGTGAAATTGGACTGAGACCATCCAACATAACCAAATTCCATTGATAGAAGCAATTTTCTTCCTCTTTGTCGGTCAAGTTGTAAAGTCTCAATAATGGGGTAGAGCTACCACCATTGATAAACGGAATAAAACTGCATTTATGGGCTTACCTGAGGATACCTATTCATAGAATTTGGATGGTGGTATGGCTGGTAACCTCTTGTGGCGCTTGGGTAGATGTTCCTCATCATTGCACCGTTGCACGTAGGCAGTACCGACGGTGCCAGCGCCTTTTGCAGCTGCTTCTCTTGTTTACGGTACTTCGCTCTCCTATTTTGAAACCATACCTGGAAAATGGACCATAATTTCCACTCATTATTCACTACGTTCTGAGTAAAATCAGGTTTAGGTGGTGTAATGAAATTTTGCACAACTATAATATATATATCCAAATTTATATAACTTATAAGAACACTCATCTATAATAAACTTAGGGGCAAGGTCATCGCCCAGGAAAACCCAAAGCCGCGGGTCAGCAACCATATACGACCTCTACTCTACCACCCATAGACAAGGGTAGTATAAAATGAGTTGAACCCAGCATAGGGATTCATTCCTTTGGCAATTCCTAAACCTAGAAGTACCTGTGAATCCTATGTTGTCCATTGCTATACCCCTCTTCTAAAAATAAGGTAGATACGCTAAAACAACCTCACAAATTCTAGCCAGTAAATTCTGTCATCTGAACCAAATATTTAGGTGACTTAAGTGTATACCACTGGGCCGTCCTATGATATTTGATAAAGGGACACAAGGGAACTAAAAGTAAATTCTACACTTCTTCTCTTTGCTGGACTGGCTAGGTGTATATGACCAGGCCGTCGCCCAGTCGAGATAGAACGCCTAGAATTTTATAGCTACTCTTATCTCGAGAGAAAAGACACATTGGGAAGGAAATCCAATATTTCTGACTAAGCAAATATTTAAGGCCGTCAAAACATTGGCTCTGAACCAATCAAGTGTTTTGAACACATTACCAAAATGTTTGCCCATCCCTCTGTTGGACATCTGACTAGGCCTAAGGCCGGACCGTCGTCGTGTCCGACATGGTTATGTAAGAAACTTGATAATCTTCTCAAGAGGAATTTTAAAAATTAGCGCTTACCCTAGCAAAACGCGGAAAGTAAAATAGTAGGCGAAAATAAAATTCCCTGACAGGTCGTATCTTCCTACGAGTTTCTAGGCATGTCTCCAAAAGGTCACATGGGGAACAGTCATGTTTTTTGCTTCCGAGTCTACTAGGATAGCGGAAGCATTGTTTTCACTTTTGGGAGGTGTAACAAGTTTTACCTCCAAAATCAAAATTTCAACTCGCTTTTTACGTTTTAGACCTTTCTGAACAATTTTGTTTTCGTGTCCGTCTGTTTTTTGTTTTTTTTTTTATTCTCTCAAATACCGAACAGCTTTCCAAAATGGTGCAATATGTAGAGTCGGAAATGAACGGTTGTGGTTAAAAAAGGAAAGGGAAAACAGCGTGATTATCAGTCATCACGTCAAACATCTCTCTATCGCTCCCGCACGTGGGAACCAAGTGAGAAGGAGATATTCGACTGATGACGTCACGCGTTTTTTCCTTTGCTCATCCAAACCGAAATACTTATTCAGATTTCAGAGATGAAAATTGGGATACAGAGGTTTTCCAATGGGTTTAATCCTGAGGTTAAAAGAGCAATTTCCAACCCACGTCTGTCCTTTATTGAATAATCCCTTAATTTAATTTTATTATTTCCAATAATAAAAAAACCGCAGGTGTACGCTGCGCCTCCGCCGCAGTTACTACGGACAAAACTCAATCAGATTTATATAAAGGTCCTGTTTTGGGTCTACTTTGTTGTGCATCAAAGACTAGCTTAGTATGGGAATGTTCTATTTCTACCTCTTGAATGGAGCGATTGACTGTAAAGCTTTGATGCACAACAAACTAGAACCAAAACAGCGTCTTCCTCTATTTAATAGGGAATGAAATACTGAAAACAGTTTTTTTTTGTTTTTTGATACTTATATGGTTTGAACACTTTTGACAAATAATGGTGTATTTGTTGTATTATTATTGGTGTTTAAGGGGGGTGTATTGGTTTATTCACAATTTGTTTACGAGTAGGTAGGTATGTAGTGAAACCACCCAGAGTTCGTGCTCAACAAAAAACGTTGAACAAAAAAGGGTTCAACAGAAAATTTTTCAAAAGTACAGAGAACTTTTTCAAACTAGATTCCATCTTTCGATTTCATAAAAGTATGATTTTGGGTTTGAAATCAACGTAAAAAATCATTAACCATTTGCATTTTTTTTTAACCGGAGGTGGTTTGAGATGAGAGGGGGCCCTCATGGGACACCCAGTAGAATGAGAACGCATGTTGAACCCCATATTAATATGCCAGAAAATATGGTTCCTATGCACCGATATATTTATCATTATGCTGATTGCATATAGTTGATATCACCCTGTTGAGTTGGCATGAGTATACATAAGTAGTAGGTACCTATTCTGGCAAACGATAGAAGACAGGGGAAACGAGACGAGGCAAATAAATTGAACCAGAAGTAGTCGAAAAACAGGAAGAAAAGGGAGTTTCCCCGGGAAAACCAGGGATTGAGAAAAGAGGGGAAGGTTTTCCCGGAGAAAGAGAAAGAGGAAGGCAAAGTCTCAAGTAAGGGTTTGGGATTCATTAAAGTTTCATCCTCCTCCCCGTTTCAGCTTCATCCCGGCGGTTCATCCCCTTCTCAAATGAAAGGGACCGACTCGGGGGTGGGTTTTGAGTACAGTAAAAGTGACGTCGGGAAAGGGATGGAGAGGGAGGTAGCTCTTAAAAGTGTTGCTTAGACTTTAATGCTCCTATTAGCCGAGAACGGAACTAACTCATCTCACCCGACTTTCTTAGTTGCCTTTTCTTTATAACCCCCCTTCCAGCAGGCTCTCGAGTCGCTCCCGAAACTGGAGGGTTTTCTTTTTTCTCGTTAACTTCGGGAAAACCAAAGCCCGTTTTGATTGTTGAAGGGATAACCTGAGGTTCTACTTTTAGTTGAGGACTGGAAGCAAACACTGTGTATTTCTTCAAAGCTCCACTCCGCCATTTCAAAAGAATGGATTCAGCATCTTTAAGGTGGACCGGCCACAGTGAAAAAGTTTTTTGAAGTTTTCTCTGGCACTTTATTTTGTAGGATTTTGATTATTCTTGCGACATTCTTCTTATTTTTCCATTCTCTGAAATATTAAATTTCGAATATTTTCCAATTTAGGTAAAGACCTAGCAGGTATCTACAATTTATAAATTTAACTTTCAAATGTCTTGAGAGCATTGCCCGAGAGATAAAAAAATAGGAAGAAGGCCGCAAGAATCACTGAAATTGAACGATTATTGACGCAGAAAAGTTTAAAAAACTGCTGTAATTGTGAAGGCGTGTAAATATATTTGTGATTTTTTTCTTCTTTAATACAAAAACCTTACGTCATGAACTTGTTCCCAGCTATTTTATGGCTTGACCAGACGGAGGTTTGAGCTGAAATCGGAAAGGGGTTTTTGAGAGCTCTGAACCAGAATTTGAGGCCAAAATGTCCGACCCGCATGCGCACATCCTATTTATGTTTTATTGATTCCGGTTGGTTCTATCACACTCTAGAGGTTGAGGCCGTTCCAACGGTATTGGTTGAACGAAAATCAAACGTTTCTAGGAGTTTACAAAATCACGTTTTTTCCCAACAAACACTAGGTACTTGGTACTTTCTTACTCTTTTTTGTGCCCGTTTTCCACCCGAATTAGTATTTTACATTGCTATACAAGTGTGACAAATTTGATGGCGTACTTTATTTGTTTTATTTTCCTAAAGTAACGCGGTCGCGAATCAAACCCGAAATGCACTTTAACGCAATAACCCGTGGCCGCCCATCAAAGAGGGTTGAGCTTGGCTTGAAATATTCACAAATTTGTAGTGAAGGGGGTTTGCGCGTGTGAGTTTTATAAGCGTGAGTGGTGTGAGTGTAGTGGGTGAAATGGGGCCGAGAAAGCTTCGTTTGAAGCGGCGGTTTTTAAGCTTTAGTGACGGTATGTCCGCTAAGTGCATTCACCTGATGGTGGGTCTCCTGTCCCAGGTTTGTTGTTTGCTGTGTTACTAGAGCATTTTGATCGACGATTAAAAGTCTCTTTGGCGTTTAGAAACTTGTAAAAGTTGTCGCACAATAGCTTCAGAAGTTTCATTCCAAAATGGTGCTAAAATGTAAATAAAACCACAAAAAAGGACAAGTTCGTATAACAGCAAATTTGGGCGTTCACGGGGGTCAATTGTTAAGTTTTAAGGGTAACAAATCTTTTATTACATGGGGTTTTTGGGTTATTTATTGACTGAGATGATCCGATAGGCAGAACAACCATGCGATATCAACCCTTCCGGACTTGTGACCGGCCTTCTACAGTCAAAAAGGTCAAGAGTTACAGCTGAAATCTCAACAGAATAAACCGAAAAATCCGTTCCACCTACCGCTCTGAAGAGAATACTTCTGTAACCATTAGCCTTCTTAACCATAGGAGTTGCATTTAGGCTAATCAAGAAGGAGCCGGTCACAAGTCCGGAAGAGTGAATATCGCTTGGTTGTTCTGCCTATCCGATCAGCGGAATAAATAATCCACAAAAACCCATGATGTAAACTGCTGCTATTTGGAACTATGGCAATCCATATAACCCAAGTTCCACCATCCTATTGTAATCTGTTATTTTCTAGATAACTCACCCTCGTTATAAGTGGGAACATGTTTGGAATTGGCTCAAAGTTTCATATACCAGTAGTATAATATTTCATAGAATAATTTTTTATGACAATGTATTTCTTATGTCGAAAACCGGTTGAGTTGGGAAAAAAAATGCAAGACAAACTAGCTTTTTTTGAGGAAGGGGACAGGGGATTTCTGTAAATTGCCATTTTGGATATTCGGAAGACCTATGAAATAATAATTTGACTAGATTTCATTTCAAAAATTTGCAAAATCTGTTAAATCTACAAAAAGATACTAGGAAGTGGTTTAAAAATTCGCCCATTTAGTCATCCTGCATGATCGGAACTTTTTATAACAACAAGTATGTCATCATTTGAAGTAACAATTATTATTGACTATGAGATACCTATCTAGATATACTGTCAGTCGAGACTCTTGGTAAGGTCTGATACAGATCTGATTTTTATTCTAGAAACTCTAAAACGCAATTCGCAATAAAAAATTCATTTTGAGGATGATTTTTATTTTCTGAAGTTGTGGTTAGCATACCGCTAATAGGAAAACAAGTGTCAGCAAACCGTTCAGGTGCAAAATGGCTCCCATACCTAGCGGTTTTCCTGACAAAAATACGGCCTTCTCCATTCTTAGAGGAAATTCAGCGCCGATTCCAAATATACCATAATGTTCATAATACAAAACTAGAATAGCTACTTAGTTATTAGCTGAGATATCTTTTTAAAAAACCAATACAATTCACGCGTTATTGACCAAAGGAACTCTCCAAAATTGTTTTTGTACCACAGAAAAAATGAAGAACTTGGAATTCAGTGTCGAATAAGACCAACCCCCATCCAGATCACCAACAACTTAGGTAGCCATGATTGTTTTTCTCGATTTTTCGGAGTTCCTGAAAGTTGTCCGTACTTACCTACCACTCACCTTTCACGGGGCAGAAGTTATACTATTTGGCACGACCGCTCGTCGTTGCGTTTCGTTGCCTATCCCGTATCTCTCATTCCTGGACATTTCCTTGACTTTTCAGTCGTGAACATGGAAAAATGCGAGAAAACGGGAAACGTAAAATCATGGTTACTGTGTTGGTCAGCTGACGTAGGCCTCATTCGACGATGAAGTCTCAGGTCTTCAACTTGTCTGTTAGGTACTAGAAAACCACTTCAAGCTGTTCGAATGGTTGAAAACGTGATTTTTCAACAGGTTTTTTAATGTTTCTAACAGGAGTGCTTTTATTTAGGGGATCTAATGAGATGTGGCTGAATTCACAAATATGGACATCTCCAGAAAAACGGTTATGGGAGGATGGTTAGGACTAAGTGGGTAAAAATAAAGTAGTTCTCGCAAACTTCTTCCAAGTCGTGAATACAACTACTATGTTGTCTTGACATTCAAGCTGAAGAATTTTTATTACATCGACTAAAAAAAGTATCGAGTTTAAGGATAGTTAATTTACTCAAAAAAGGATAGGTACCTAAGCTAGAACGATGGTCTTACGCAGGGGTTGACTTTTGTCAGATCCGGGATGGATTTTGTGTATTAAAAAATTAAAAAAACAAAAAACAAATGAAGATATAAATAAAATCCTCGACAAACTTGTATTTTGATACCTACCCCATCTTTCGAAAGACCTCATGGAATCAAGTTGAAGTCATAATAATATAATCCATGACAGGTAGAAATAAATTACAGTCACGGTTGCGAAGTATCTACTTTGAGTAGCTACCTACCTATTGCTTCCGAGTCTACCAAGGTAGCGGAAGCATTGTTTTCACTTTTGGAATGGGAAAAAATGTTATCTCCAAAATCAAAATTTCAACTCGCGTTTTACGTTTTAGACCTTCCTGAACAATGTTGGTTTCGTGTCTGTCTGTCTGTCCGTCTGTCTGTGTGTCCGGGAATCCTTGCAACACGCATAACTTCCACAATTTACATCCGATTTTGATTAAATTCTCAGGGATTACGCAGGTTAGGCCCTAGATGGTCCCCTATGAAATTCATCACCAGCCGACCAATAGTAGCCTCTGCGCATGCGTAAACGTTAAATCCTCGAAACATCAATTTCTCTCTACCAAATTGTCCGATTCTGCTCAAAATTGGAGGGTAGTTGAAGATCGAAGGTTTGATGGTACCCTACGAGTTTCATCAAGATCGGATCTGTGGTATCCACTGCGCATGCGCAAAATTTGAAATCCTTGCAACACATACGTGTTGCTAAGTTATACAACTTCCACACTTTTCATCCGATTTTGATGACATTTTCAGGGATTACGCAGGTTAGCCCCCAGATGGTCCCCTATAAAATTCATTAACAGCCGCCGAATGGTAGCTTCTGCGCATGCGTAAACATGAAATCCTTGAAACATCAATTTCTCGCGACCTATAATGGTCCGATTTCGCTCAAATTTGGAGGAAAGTTGAGGGTCGGAGGTTCGATAATGCCCTATGAGTTTCATCAAGATCGGATCAGTGGTGCCCACTGCGCATGCGCAAACGTGAAGCTCTCATAACTTCGACAATTTTCATCCGATTTCGAAGGGATTTTCAGGGATTGTGCAGGTACTAATTATCCCTTTGATGATTTTATTTATATATGTTATATATATACAATCATGTTATGGATACGAGGAAGCTATGCGACACCCAACTTGGTAGACGTTTTTTATAGGCCTCGAATGAGTCGTTACCTAACAGCAGCCTCATTGCATTCTGAACCATCAGCAAGACATTAAACACGAACCAACCTGAATCTGAAATATTAATTTTCTGGAGTGGTAACTATTGCAGCTATTCCTACTGTCGAGGGAGTTTGAGGCACAGCCTCAGGAAATTCACCCCATAACCACCCTTGGTTTTTGGAGCTAATTAGCTATTTTAGGTATAGAAACATGGGGTACATGCGGAGTCAGCGCAAAATTTCCTGTGCGCCGCACAGTGGGGGAACGAGGGGGAAAAAACCCCAAAATTGGTTGTCCCAGATTAGCCCAAAATTGGTCATTCTCAATCACCTCCTCAGTCAAGATCAGGAGCCTTTCCAATTTTAAATAATATGTATAGAATCAAACTTAAGTGTCAAACTCGTTGAAAATTGGATTTTCGTGAATGCGATACGAAATTTCGCCTTTTCCCATGAAAATTTTCTAATTTTGTTCTGCCCCAAATCAACGATTGAAAAAATCGGCTGATGCTTTGTTGGTTTAGAGAACATATTATGAAAGTACTCAAAATGACAAATTATTGTGTAATAAAAATAATAAAAATAATTGCAACAGGTTTTTTGTATACTTAGTTCTCATAAATGTAAGCTTATAAAATCGTGTTTTCTCACAAACATTGATCCGGCAAAAAAAAGCTTTACTCCCGCAGCATTGACTTAGTTGACCATATTAAAGGAAGGTATTCTTTAGGTTCGGTCGCCGTTTATGACCGTAGGTATGTGTTCACCTTCACGTTTGAACTTGACGTGCTGAATGTGGTTGTGGGAACGTTGAGTACAAGATTCCGTTGGTTCTGTTCTAAACACTTCGGTACCTACTTGTTGTTTTACGGTACAGGCACCTAGACCATGAGTTAATAATATAATTTGAATATATAAGTGAGTGAGCATGTGAAATGTGTGAATATATAAGTGAGTGACCATGAGTTAATAATATAATTTGAATATATAAGTGAGTTAATTTATGAGTTTTCTTGAGACTACTGATCGGGCCGTGACGTTAGTGGTTTCTTTATATTGTTATAAAAAAATGTCCTGTTCTGTGTGAAAGTTTCTTCAAAATGGAAAATCAGGAGCCTATCCAGATTTTCAAAGAGAAAGACTGTCATAGGTAAGCCGTGATATTGTGAAACAATTTCAACCGAATTTCATTTAATTTGCTAAACTCAGTTATAAACATTTATATTTCATTTGAAAATCATGTTTCAACTTCTTTTTAATACAATTTTTGCTATTTCTTTCCTGCCTTTTTAGGCAACGTTATAGCTTTTTGGTGCGGGTAGGTACCTTGAGAATACGAATCTCAATTTATCTTATTACTTATTCTGAGCAAATAGAGGGTACAATTTGTTGTTGTTATTTTATTATCTTTTTTTTCTTTTAATCAAAACCAACGCAATACTTGAGATTCAGTATAAAAATCTGTTGGCTGATATACAGTATTTTGAGAACAAATTTGGCTGTAACCCATTTCTATAAATCCTAATCGCCAAATAGACGAGATATTTCGATTCAGCACGAAAAAATACTTGGAATCACATCAAACCACCAAAGATTCTATCAAATAGGTTTTTTTCCCTCCCGGAATCGGGGGTTTCCCCACTGTGCTGTGCGCCGTGGTGTCAGATTAGCGCCAGGGGGTGGCTCCACATGGATTTATGTTATGTATATCGCTGATCATAGATTTTGGAATGTTGCTCATTTCTGCTGTTCAGTTCCCATATAAAGGGACGTCCCCCGAAATACATTACTAAACTATATTCATGTTTCTTCCGAGTCTACCGAAGGTAGCGGAAGCTTTGTTTTCTGTTGGAAAATCGAAACAATTTTTGTTCTACAAAATTGAAATTTCTACTCGCGTTGTACCTACGCTTCAGAGCTTCCTGAACAGATTCGGTTCCGCGTCTGTCTGTCTGTCCGCATTTCCTTGTTACAGCCGTATCTACCAGAGTTTTGATCCAATTTTGTTCAAATTTTTAGGGATCGTGCGGGTAGGAGCCCTTGAGCGCCCATATTAATTTCACAATGATTGAATTAACGGTACGCTCTATGCATGCGCTAACGTAAATTTCGTTCACGATTATATTGACATTTGTCTAGACTGGGAAACATCAACACGATCAAGAGTTTTGAACTCACAATTTTTTATTTTAAATTTTTGTTATTGACATTTTGTCTAAACCGGCAATATCAACACGATCAAGAGTTTTGAACTTACACGATTCTCTCATACGCGAGGAAGCTATGTGCCATTTCCACTTTGCAGAGTATTTTTATAAGATTTGGGTTTTTCGAAATGTCGTTGTCACACTGGTGTTGGACCACTTCGTATATATTTTTGAAGAGGCTGAGAATGTGTGCAATTGAGGGATAAGGAAGGTTCTGTGGAACTCTATCGTGTAGAGAGAACATGATGTGGGGTGGAGGGGGAGCTGTACAAGGGACAGAGGGGGGGGGGGGGGGGGGGGGGGGGGGGGGGGGGCTAAATTCACCAGTTTGTGCCCGAGGGGTTGGTGCTAGAAGGGTGTGGGGCAGAACGAAGGAGAGGGGCTAACGAAGTTAGGGGCACATTTGATGGGCTCCCCCTCCTCCCCCTCCACCCAGAATGCATTGCATGTGATGGAAAAGGGGTGGCACGATGTTGAAGCGTGGGTGGGGTAAAGCGTGGGGGGGGGTTCACCACCGGATGGGGCGGGGAAGGGTTACGGAGGCGGAGCTCCGAACCTCGGGGGAGGGGAGGAGAGCCACGCCCATCATGAAAAGGGTGGTTCGGCCGTAGTATTGTTCATGGAAGAGTCCCCTTCCCAACACACCACGACGTCCCATACATCCTCTCCTCCATACTCCTCCTCCATACACCATCGTCATCAATACACTACCCTCTCCCTCCTGTCCGGCGGGGTATCATGATATACACCCTCTATAATTTACCCCTTCACTCTCTTCCCCATTACCATACTGACTACACCAATTAACAGCCAATATCTCTTGACAACAAACGAAGCCCAGGGTCACATCCTCCCTCCTCGATCGGTCGACAATTTTATAACAAACTTAAACCTAATCGGCTATCATCTCTTCTGCACCTGTAAACAAGTGCTTCTATTTTGCTTTCCCGATTATTATATTTTATTTTTTTTCATTCATAACTTGAACAATATTCATTTAAAACAATAACTCACTGAATGAATAAATTTGAACACGCGTGTTGACATCTCTGTCCAAAAAGTGAAACCACTTAATCTAAAAAAAAAAGTCCGAAATAAGGCAGAATGCGTCCCCCTCCCATCATCCCTAAATTTTGTATTTACTTGAAGTCAAAAACTGAAAATTCAAACCGAAAACTGTGAGTAGGTATACATTCTCCCTTACTGGGAGAAACCTAAAATCACGGATAGTTATGTCTTTCCATGATAATCAACCAATGATTATCACGTTACATTTTTCTCAGTGAAGAAAATGGGACGCAAAGTTTTGATTGACCACCATCTGATCTGGGAGCTCAATTTTTGACTCTGCTGATCTCTGAGCTCAATACATCGACTCAGCTGATCTACAAGCTCAATTTTCGACTCAGATGATCTGGGAGCTCAATAATGCTCTCTAGGCTCACTTACGTAATCCTTCCTGCGGAAATGACACCATGTGGAAATGGAAATGGCACCTAGCTTTCTCGCGTCCATCAAGTAGGTACGCGCACATAAAGTTTGAACAAAATCGGACCATTTCAGTGAAATCAGTTCATGTTGAAAGTTGTATGTAACTAAACTTGTAACTAAATGTAACTAAAATTGTTACTAAATTCCTAATTCCTCATTCGTAATTCATACGAGACCTCAAGGGGTCATACCCCGCATAATGCCTGAAAGTTTGAATAATATCGGATGAAACCTTTGGAGGTTATGGCTGTAACAAGGAAATGCGAACAGACAGACAAGGAACCAAATTTGTTTAAGAAGTTCTGAAACGAAAAATGCGATTGGAAATTTCAATTTTGGAGTAAACAAAACTTTTCGGTCCCGAAAGTGACAACAGCTTCCGCCACCTTTGTTATGCTCGGAAGCAAAAGGTTCAACCGTCAAAAAGTACAAACGTTTTTCTACCTCGTATTGAATTTCTTACGTTTTTCTTGACAAAATACGAAATTGTTCATCGGAACGATGTCGTTAAGTAGTCTGTTAATTGGTATCGCATTAAATTTTTCTCAGTGAAAAAATGGAAAACAAATTTACAGGTAGGCTCCTCCTAGATCAACAGATCTTTGAGCGGAACTGCAATACCTTCAGCAAATTAGGTTAATATAGTTGAGATAACCTCTCGAGTTTGATTAGAGTTACCTAACAACTAACTCAACTAACAATATATTTTTGTGTGGTACCACATATATATAGGGTTGAGGGTGAAAAGGAGAAATCTGGCCTCTTCAATTGTTCCGTCCGACTATAGTTTAGCTTTATTCCGCCTCATCAGGGAATCTAAAACGAAAGTACAAGAGCAGGCGCCTTAACATTATCCATATCACTCCTTATGTAAGTTTTAGTTCTGCTTCTTCATTCATGGGGCCCCTCTTTTAAGAAAATGTTTAGGCATTTTTTAAACCAAAAAACGACCGCCGTATGCATCACAACCCATTCCCCAAGGTGAAGTGTATACTCTTTAAGCTTAGTAATCAACCTTCCTTCTCATGAACTACTATGTTATATCTATTGCATTAAATCTAACATACTTACCTGTTTATACTTACCTAGTAGACTTACCAACATCCACTTACCACTCTTTAACTGCCTTCTAGGTATTCTAGCCAAATTAACATATCTGCCACCACTTCTCCCCCACGCAGTACTGTACCAGTGGTACCCAACATGCAACGTAATGTCCCTTAACGTAAGAATGTACCTTGCAACATCGGATTTTAGCATTCTTCTTGATACTTATACTGAACATACTTACCTGCATACCTACCTAATTCCAACCACTGCTTACCTACTTCTCTGTAAACACCTTTTAGATACTTAGTCGAGCGCTGCTCCTTTTCTTCCTACTACTGTGCACCGACGATGTGGACCTTGCTGTTTTTTAATATAAAAATACTTGGTACAACTTCTATATCCCCCACCTATATGTTAAGGCGCCTGCTCTTGTTCGTTCGTTTTAGAGTCCCTAATGAGGCCGAATAAAGCGAAACTAGTCGGACGGAACAATTGAAGAAGCCACATTTTTTCTCTTCACCGTCAACCCTACTATGTACTTACTCATTGTTACCTTTTTTTTTTAGCATAGACCTCTGTCTCGCCTCTCTTCTTTCTTTCTTCCTTGATCTATGAGATTTCTTGCAAGAATATCTATCATCCGTTAGTTACCTACCTGTCAATCTTACATCAAACAATCTTCATTTAGGTTCGGTGTTTTAATGCAGTCGTGAAGGTGTCACATCTATTTGAGAAGAATGTGTTCGCGCATTGACCAAACTCCAAAGTAAACCCTTTCGTTTGAGTAGATGTTACTATGTTACCCATCACGATTCGATTGTGAAAAATAAATTGTATTCTGTTGTGGTACCTTCAGTGCAACATCCTACATGCACACTACTAAAACTCGCGAAATTCTACGCTCTAACTCACTTGTATTCTAGCTTCGTTGAGCTTGGTCGTTCGAGCCAATTCTTCACGACAGTAAATGTCCGGGTAGTGAGATTTGGCAAAGGCAGCTTCGAGTTCCGCTAATTGTTCCTGCAATCAAGGACAAAATATAATTTAACTTCCCGAAATATCCTTGAAATGACCTTAAAACTGATCCCAAAAGCTAATACTGTTTTGAATTTTTTCGATTGGTCTTTTCTAGATGTTTGTTGCACACAATTACGTTTTAAAAAAAGTCGTATTTTTGAGGAAACAACGGTCGAAGTCTATTCTGGGGAACTTCAGGTATATTCGTGGTCAGCGTAAAATGTTATACAAGACCTCAAAAGCCTGTAGGTACGATTTGGAGCTGCCTTCTATAATATCGCGGGCCTGGAAGTGATGGTGAAAAACCCGAATTTTACCATAGAAACAAAAAAACTGTCTATTTATGTTATATAATTAAGAAATGTATTCTATCGGTGTGGGAATGGTTCTTCGATTATTTATGATTGATACGGAATAATTCATGCTTTTGACTGAAATACCAAACGAAAAATGGTGAAAAAATACAAAAAACCAAGCGAAAAATGGCTGAACCAGTTCACTTACGAGGTATTACCATCGATCAAGTAAACACTGCATCGGTGTTTACTACATCGACGGTAACACAGGCAAGGCATGGATCGGGATATTTACAAGAGAAGTCTTGCGCGCTCTTTCGCTTCACTTGAGAGGTTTCAATGGTTAGCGTAGTTGACTAATCTCATACGAGAGGCGCATACAGATTTTTGTACACTTTAGGAGGTATCACTTCTAGACCGACGAGAGACTCATCCTGTGTTTGAGGATGATTTTCCTTCAAAATCAATCTAAAACTTTTAAAAGTTACCTGTGTGAAGGTCGTCCGGTGCCTCCGTCGCGCGGGCGTTGGACAAGATGCGGTGGTGGGCGTGTGGCCGGCGTGTTGTGGTCCTGGCGACACTACGGGTTCGTTTTTCAGTTTTTTAAAGGCTCCTTCTCCTCCTGTGAATCAAAATTAAGGAGACATGTTTATTGGTATCGTTACAATCATTATGTGGCTATTTACAATGAATTACATCGGATTCGTTCTGTTCGGTTGAAAAAGGTACCTAAACGAGAGATCGATCCTCAACGAGCGTTTGCCATGAGAGTACGGGTCTATTGCAGCTGGCCTACAGCACACCCTTTGTAACTGGCCTTCATTGCAACTGCCCTACATTGCGACTGGTCCACCTTCCCATATCGTACCTGCGGAACCAATGATACCGGGAAGATCCAAAAGGGTCTGTAGGGAATTTAGTTTCGCCTACTATTTTACTTTCCCCATTTTTCCAGGGGTGTTGGTCTACACGCTAATATTTAAAATGCCTCTTGAGAAGATGATCAAGTTTATTACATACCTATGTTGGACACGACGGTCCGGCTTTGGGCCTAGTCAGATGTCCAACATAGGGATGGGCAAACATTTTGATAATGTGTTTAAAACACTTGATTGGTTCAAGTGTTTTACTTATCGGAAGACAGAATTTACTGGCTAGAATTTTTGAGTTTGTTTTAGGGTATCTACTTTATTTTTAGGAGAGAGGTACAGAAAGTGACAACACAGGTTTCACAGGTACTTCTAGGTTTAGGAATTGCCGAATGAATGAATCCCAAGCCCTGGGACCAGTCCCTTTTACACCACCACTACCTCACCCCCTTGTTTATGGGAGGTAGAGTAGAGGTCGTGTAGTGTTGCTGACCCGCGGCTTTGGGTTTTCCCCGGGCGATGACACTGCTCCTACGTTTATTATAGACGAGTATTCTGATAAGTAATATAAATTTGGATATAGTTGTACAAAATTTCATTACAGGGTCTATTAATTGTTAGGAGCAGATGACAATGGAATGACATGAAATGGCTTTGATCCCTTGAAATGAAAGGGATCACAGGTAGGTGGAACCAATCTAAAGTAGTAGCCCACCGCTGAAAGAGTAGGCCAGTTGCAACGTAGACCAGTTGCAGAGGATGGGCAGTACACCATTTTCAAACCAAGGGTTGCATTTTTCCTACTAGAAGCCACTTGCAGTAGACCAGTTGAAAAAGATTGCAGTTAGGCTAGTTGCAGCTGGAGGAGTATACCAGTTGCAGTGTAGACCAGTTGCCAAGTTCCCGAGTGTACGATGGTGAAAATGTAGGAAGGTTGCAGAAGGTTTCCCAGTTTGTCAAGTCAATTCCAGTTCTCGGTGGGATTGAAAAAAATTTAGGATTTGGGTTGGATTCAGGACGCTTGGAAAATGCATTCTGTTGACAGAACATACTTAACTGAGCCCGCACTCAAAAACGCCCGGAAAAGGATTTGCGACCTAAATGTGCGTAGTAGCTCCTGCGTAGATTTGCTAGGTTTAACACAACACGAAACCACCAACAGAAATTGGTTGGTAGGTACTCTATACAATAAACTGTTGTGTAATAATGTGCTGTTTTCTTCTTCATCGCAAAAGCCTTTCAATGTATTCAGATATCAAATTGTGAATGTAATGGATGTGCATTCTTTTTTCTTCATATTTGTTTCTTCCCACTGTGTTTTTCCTCTAAGTCTCCTCATAGAGCCCTGTGACCACTCCATCCTCCAGACCTATCTTTGGGGACCTCTGACTCGTATTGAGACTCAAAACTGAGTGCCACCTGTTTATCTTGCCCGATTTCCATTCGAATGAAATGTTTGAAATAATCACAGAAGAGTTCTGCTGCTTGAATTCGGCTAAAGTACCACTCCATCACGTCACAATAAGTTCTTGATTATTGTTGTAGTAGAGTTTCATTGTCAGCCGTTAAGAATCACTTCGTTCGAACTCATTCGCCCTTCTCGTCCTCTCGCACGTGATTAGAAACAGTTCGACGGCAGAACATTGGAGTGGCTGCAAATAGGTTCGTCCTAAAGAGTCTTCACTATGCGGGAGTGGAGCCCACCTGCAGAGCCTGAACCCAGCGTGAGCGCGAGAGCCGCATCTGTGGCTGGATGGGCCGTCAGAATGAAATCAGTCGATCGTTCAAACGGAAGAAATTCGTCCATTTGCGAGGGCGATCTGTCGCTTGTAAAACTCTGTGATCGGATCGGACCTTCTGTCATTATCATGGTGAGTTGAAGACAAAGGCATGTGAGGCGCGATCTACTGGGTGGCGGAATAGGGACGGGCACACTTGAAATTGTTGTCAAGTAGTCGATTTTTAGGGCTGAGGGTTGAAATCAATTTTAGAATGTAGTGAGTGTATTTGGAAAATTATATCTTAATAAGGACATAGATATGTTATGGGGCTGAGGCCATTGTTTCCAGGTGTAACACCGTTTCTATTAAATTTTAAATTGAGTGTTCTAGCCTACTCAGAAATGCGCAAGTTGAATATTAGAGAAACCAATGGTGGTCATCGCTCATCAAGTCTCCCTGAGATAAATACCCCCGTAGGGGGACTACGCCCACGAACCCATCTATGTGTATCTTCCTCGGTGGTAATAACAGGTGGGACCGGGAAGAGCGCTAAAACCTTCTTAGGATTTCGGTGGGTGGATACGAGATTGTTTATTATAACCGGCTCCGCACAGTATGGGGCCGAATGAAATCAAAATTGTATTGTAATTTATACGCTAGCTTTCATGCACACTACTTGGCGACAATGGTACCTACAACAACAATTGCTTTTTTCAAAAACAAATTCAAGGTTTTATTTCAGATCGCATAGAAAACTTTGAATTTGTTGTGGAAAAAATTGAATTTGGCTTGGAAATGCTCTTCTTCAGATACGAAAACATATAAAGAAAATAAGCTGCTCGTGTACGGCTCACACGGCTAAACCTACTTGACACGGTGTTTCTTGCGAAAAAGTTATCAAGCTCCAAATGTTCTCGATCTCTATAGGGAATGGTAGGGGAATGGTACGAGCTCCTAGCAGTGTGTGGCTTTAATTGTATGAAAAGAGAGTGTTATGTGATACCCATCATACACTACAATGAGGTTCAGAATCACCTTCATGGAACCTTAGTGAGGTCTTGATTCGTGGTTAGCATGCAGATGACCTCGAGGCTTGAAGGTTTCTGAATTCAGCATCGTTACGAGATGAACCGGCAAAGGGATCGTGGAAAGCGAGGATTCACTGGATGTTGCGGGAAAACGGGAAGCATTCGAGACATCTACTTAACTAGTCTTCCCCTCTCTCCAGCCCATCCCTCGAGCTTCTGACGTCCCACCCCAGTTCGTTATCTAATGACATCGCCTGGCTCACGCACGCCCTTCACACAAACCGCTGATTAAATGGCAGCGGCTAGACAAAGCAATCACCGCCATCTGCATCCGCTTGATACCTGGGAAGCCTCCTTTGGCAGGCCTCACCAACGTAGGTCTTATTCCATTAGGAGCGAAATATTCTCCTTCGTACCGCAGATTTACCACTCAATGGAGCGTAGAATCAAGCAAATGTTACATTATTCTAAAGGTCTTTGATGGCTCATTCGATAACAGCAATGAAATGAAGAGCGAATAATACTCGTAGATAACCGTTCTTGAAAAAATAACTACTAGGTACCCGATCTGTGAACTCAATTTTTGGCTCTTCCGTCCCTTCCATGAATAATTAATTACAGCTATTGATATTAGCAAATTAGTTTACAAATTAGTCACACCACACGTTGTTCTATACTTGTAGTGCAATATAATTTTCAAAATTAAATTAATTCACCGAAAATTCCCTATACCGCCAGGATACTCTATATGGGCGCAAAGTTCAGCCTAGTTTCTGTCATTCAGCACCTTCAATGAATTGAGTGTGATGAGCTGAGCGTTAACAAAGTAAATTCTCCAATGGTTGGGCTCTGCCTGCAATGAAATGTTCCATCGTCTCGTTAACACCTCGTTTGCAAAGAGCACAAAGGTAGGTCCTATCCTGTTTTCACGGTTTCTAGGTAAGGTTCAGCAATAATTTATTCTCATGTGCACTTTATAATAATCACTCCCTTGTTTAATCTAAATTTGGATAGGTATACTCCACCGTAAAATCCAGGTGCTGGTAGAGGAAGGTCTGGAACGCGCCTTATAAATCACCCTTCCAGCAAAACCACGGAACAGAAGAGGATCGGAAGGATCGGCATCAGGTTCCAAATTGAGAATTAGGCCCTGCCACATGGGCCCCTACCAATCCCATTCATTGGAACACTTGGAAGGTGAGTCCGTCTTAGACGTTGAAATTCCCAAATCTGAGAAAGGGAGGGACTTTTGGGAAAGGTGGCAGGGGGGGGGGGGGGGGGGGGGGGGGGGGGGGGTCTGCCACCAGGTTGTGCCAACGAATTTATACTACTTTATCACTACTATTTTCTGTGCGTACCCAAGTGCTATCCAAATGGTTTAAAATAGTATACTCTCACATAAAAACCGGTGCCATCCTAAAAGATTGCCGCTTAATCACCATTTAGTTCCTCAACACCTGTTCCATCCATCGATATAGAACTAACTATATCAATTAGTAGTTCTATATCGATGGTTCCATCAACGAGCAACCTGGACTTGTCGACGATACCCATGAAGTGAGTGGATTTAAAATAATTATAATTTCCATGGTTTGTGTCATCATCCTGGTCACCATCTAGTGCAGAGCTACACAATACTTTCCCTACTTTTATAGAGCGTGGTTTTTCTGCTGATTACGGACATCAGAGTTTTTTCTTCAAGATATCAGGAAGGGCTATTGGATATGCTTTGTACCTACCTATAAAAAGAGTGTACCTACTCGAGTAGGTAGGTACCTATTTGGATTTCACCATTATGTAATCCCTCGAGTAATTATGATATGGTGAAAATTACGAGGCATTTTCACCTACTTTTTTGTGGCATTTTACCGGAAACTGATGTAGGTAAGTAAAATCTGAAATTTCTGCAGGCAGGAGCTGCCCCCCCAGCATAACTATCTCTGAACATCACTAATCATATCTTCCTAATGACTAAAAAACGGAACAAACGTTGTACAGCCCCGCATCGACATCTCGGCATTCTTATAAGCCGATCTTATCTTATATAAGATATAGGTCATATCTTTCACTTACCCTCATGGTTCAATTCATGAAGGTAGGCAAAATACCTTCATCTTTCCTCCCCCACTTCACAATAAATTACTCATATATAAACAGATACTGCGCCCTATCTGGACCTATGGGATTCAGCTCTGGGGTTGTGCGAAAAAAATCAAATACAATCCAAACCCGACAAAATATAATACTGAGAAGTATAGTTCGGGCCCCCTGGTTCATGCGGAATGATGATATTCATCGAGACTTGAGGGTAGAAATGGTCACCGAAATTATCGCCAAATATGCAAGGAAGCACGAACATCGCCTCCACAAACACGAGAACCTGGAGATGCTCAACGTTTTAAACAACGAAGGAGAACTTCGGCGAATCAAGAGAAATAAACCTCTGGACCTAATTGTGCTGTGCAAATAGTGCAAGTGTAATCCAGTGTTTTTAACTGTTCTTGATACAAGTATGGGCCAGGTTTTGCTGTAAACCTTCCCCCTTAGTGAACTTATCATGAAATGAAATATTGCTAGATGAAGTGTACTATGTTTCAGTTGCAATAAATAAATCACGAAAAAAAAAAAAAATCTTTCCTCCCCTATAAATATCGAGAGCCTTACAATTTATAGGATTATTTTAGGATTTTATTATTATTTATAGGATTTGTGTTATTTTATTATCATTAATCGATATTATATTAATTACGGGCAAGCCTAATTAATCAGAAAACAACTAATCATAGGCTTTTCTTATTATTCCCTCAGTGGGACACTTTAGAGTGGTCAGAATATTATAAGATTTAAGTAACAGACCTTCTCCGTTTAAACATACCTAACAATTAATTTGATGAAATAATGATATGATTTTAGCAAGAGAAATTAACGGCGTTTCCATATTTAATTTTGATTCAATTACAAACCCTGATCGTTATGATGATGACGAAACGAACCTGAATTATGAGGGAGTTGAAGGGGTGAGTTTGCGGTCGATGAATAATGAAAGCCTACTGCGGTATTCCGTTTGTCTCTGTTGTTGCTTGGTGAGGCTGCTCTCGTCTTTCCTCCAAGCCTTCCATAAGTCCCGCTTATATAAATGATATAAGTCTGTTAAAATCACATCCACAATGTAAAATTCCACTCCCAACAAAGTTTGGGCAAAAACGACTGCCAAGTTTGATGGTTAAAATAGTAATTTTATAAAGAACTTTACGGTCGTGTTGTCAGTTTTCCTAAACGGAGAAACGTCAAAATGATTAAGGATTCATTCCCCGTTGTTGACGTATTTTTGCCTCTTCACAATAATTGCGCCGCGGTTCCCAATATTGCAATGGCGATGAAATTAGTAGACAATCATGTTGGGCCCAACTACTATCCGATTTTGAGCAAACTCAGTTCGTTAACTATCAGAAGTCGGTCTTCCAGGAAATTCACGTTGGCGCATGCGGACAAGTTGCCATTGGTTCGACTGCCTAGGAACTAACCCACGAAATCCCTGAAAATGTCAGCCAAATCTAACCACAATTTCATATACTTTATCCCGGGAAAAGGAATTGTCAGTAGACAGCCCAACCGGCAGGGAGACAGACCTGACCAAATTTGATCAGAAAACTCTGGAATGCAAAATAAAGCGTACACCTTGATTTCGGAGGACAAAATACACACATTGTTTTGACTTCTTGCACGAATAAAAGGTTTCCCAACCTTCGGAGTGAGGAAGCAAAAGTAAACCCAACTGTAACTTTCGAATCACATTCGAAATCTCGTGTTTTCAGAACTTTCCACAGTAGGAAGACCCGTAGTCATGTAGTAATCTCATGTTTTCGATTCAGGTCGGGACAGGTTAACATTTAACATTAGACGGACAGAGGAAAGCATCTCACACGGAACAACGTACGATTTTCGACTAAAATCCGTCCTTCGTGCCAATGACTCTGTTGTGGACGGGAATTATTAAAAAAATGATACTCCTAGGGGTTTAGAACCTTGTTCGCACGCTGAAATCTGACGGATTTAGATGGCCTCACTGCTAAACCACCTCGGCCGTCGAAGACCGATTATTTGTCTCTCCTTCCTATTGAGGGGTTGAACTTTCTTCCGAAGAACTCAATTCTCGATTTGCGTTGTTTTTCCTCCTAAAAAAAATCGATATTTTGACTTGACTGGTCCAAACCAAAATGAAAAATGACTAAAATTATCCCTTCACAGCCACAAAAGCAAATGAACTCAGCGTGCTGATCCCTGTTTTTAACCTATCGATTGGCCTTTGGTCAAGGACGGTGGACACATGCCGGGAAGAGCTGCGAGACCGATCACTTGAGGCAATTTCACAAAACTATCCAGATAACTGACGGATTCGGATCTATATTATATATCGGACCACTCATTATTTCCTTGGAATTATTTTCGATGGGAAGTGCCCTTGGAGTGACCATGTAATGCGGCTTTCTGCACAGTTGGCCTGTTGTAACTTTATTTTGCTTCGTCTCTCGAAGTCAGTCTCTTATGCTGTTTTACGCTCCGTTTTCTTTGGATGTTTTATGGGTAGGGCTTACTATGGGATTCTCCTATGTGGACACTCCGGGCACAGCGCCTCAATCTTCAGGCTGATGATGGCCGCCTTCAGGATTATAATTCAACCTGGACTACCTGCAGTCATGTAGAGGTTTCTTCAGGAGGATGGGCTTCCTGACGATCCCGGATATGTTTGTGTACTGCAGTCTGTTGCACGTGAAGAATAATCTATTAAGCTTTGCTTCTGAGAGGGACTGACGTTCATCGTAATAATCTCCGACCCCCTGTAGTCCGTATTTCCTCTTCTCAGCTTTCCCATCCGATTCAGCATGAAATCCGATTTTTTAACTAACTTCGGAAATACTTCCGAAACCTGCCAGTGTCCACATTCGCAAGAAAGCTGAAGGTTGTGCTGACCGACGCTGAGTTGTACTCTGTGGATGAGAACTTCAATGTATTGTTTCCAAGTACTTGGATTCAACAATACGAAACCTTTTGACTTGACTTTTACTATACTGATGGTTCCAGTGACTGAGATCAAAGTAGCGAACCAGGCTTTGCAGGTCTATTAGGAGATTGCAATTGCACTGAGCTCCTCATCCTTATTAATAATATTATAAAATCACGAGAAATCGCAATGACGTTTTTAACTAAATGCCAGAAAGATGCCAGAAACACGCTGGTGAGTCGCCATCTCGCATTGTTTTTGTAATATTGCTTACTGAAAGTGAATCACTATCGTGTTTTGATCATTTGCCAGAAGCTGACCGAAACACGGCATTGAATCCCGGTTTGAATCCCAGTGGTATCCCGGTAGTATCCGGGTTTGATCCGGTTTTGATCGGTTTGGTTTGTGTACTTATATGTAATGAAATGACAGAAAACTCGAGATCCTTCATGATCATTTAACTACGAATAAATGCCTGACAGCTACCTATTCTCATTTCTGGTATTACAATACATATTCAGCCCACCTGAAAGATGATCGGAAAGTATTGAAATCACCAGAAAACCCAATTTCTGGGACACCTCATTACAACCATTATGATTTCTGAACGACATCAGATTAACTTCCTTCAAGTTTTGGATAGGTAGATGTTTGGATAGGTGATGTAGGTTGGATAACTGATGGATGTATAAACGCAGATGGATGTAGGTCAGATTTAGAGCGGACAAGAAGGGAGAAAAGGCGAAAATATGATAGGCAAGATCGGGGGCAGGCGATATCTGAGCGACCAGGAGTGGCGGCAAATAACATTCGGTTTGCAGCCCTTGGGGTGTGGTGTGGACGAAGTGCCATGGATTTACGAGATTTAGGAATCTCAGCGGGAGTACTCCGTGGCGTCACCACCCGCGTCTCGCTCGGCGCATAATTAAAATTGGTGGGAAATTGTAGTCACGATTACGGATAGTACGATTAAGGATTTCTACTAGATTGCTACTATAGTTATAATAATTAAATCATGCCCCATTTCTATGAGAACATTCGATAGATAACGATGGCCAAGTTCCTACCCAGTTTATTGCTGCTATAGACTAATTTCCCTCTTCCTCCTCTCCTCCTCTTTCACCTTATATCGACGGCTCTTCTTTCCTAGGTTCATCGGAATCAAGTGTTCTATGGTTTTTTGAACACTAAGGTATATTTCCAAAAGCTATTTTGAATCAAACTATCCGTAATGTTGCAGAAAATCGGTTAGTTTGATATTGTACGAAGATGTGTTCTCATTTCTATTTTTACGCTATCCCATAAATATTAATTTTTATTGATTTGAGTGGCCTAAATTTCGCCTACACTGCCGATTTCTTTCAGTCAGACTGATATTCAAAATACTTTAAATAGGCGGATTGAAATTTTTGACGCAAGAAATCATTCAGTTTGAAGGTTCTTGGTACCACCACTTCGTATGGCTCGAGGAGTGCGTGCCGAAACCGGCAACCCACAAGGTAGACACACGCGACTTTTCGCGAATGTAAAGAGAAGATTTTAGTTATGCAGATTTTTGAAAATTATCATGATAGAAATCCGTTTCAGACTATTCTAAAACGATTCCTGAATTTTTTACATTTTCCATTAAGTATAGTAACCTACATGGAATGTGTCATTCCAGACGATATCTGACCTTGGAATCTATCTCAAATATCCGAAAATTCCCAAAATTTCGATAATAACAAAAGAAATTATGAGTTAGTTGGCAAGAATTTTTGGAGTACCTACTCCAAGGGTTCAAATTTATGAAATTAAGGGTCAAAACAAGGGTTTTTGAAATTTTTTGCGTACATTACTACCCTAAACCTGGTAACATACGGTTTATTCGGAATCAGCACACAATTTCATATAAGGATGACCCATAATTTATTTAAAAACATTATAGTACAAAAATCGAAAAATCGCTCATTACTCATGCTGCATGAATGGAACTTTTTCAAATTTTACTTTTTTACCGTACTATTATCTTGACGTTTAAATTTAATGTGAATTCGTGAACAGTAGGAACAAATTGAAGACGTTCCCTTTCTTCCGTCAACTACCTTCAAATTTGAAAATGATCGGAGAAAGAGCTTAAAGGGGAGCTATCAAGAACATGAAGCCGTCAGATGATGAGAAGAGTTGAAAGTAAAAAAGGAAATCGAGTTAATGATGGAAATAGGATGAAGGTCAGGGCTGTGAAATCGAATTTACATGTTTAGTCCAAACTGGGTGGATCTGATTAGAGCTAAGTTTGTTTACCTGATTCAACCGCGCCGCGTCGACCGTCCCCGCTGCCTCAGACGGCTTCAATTTATTCTCAACAATCGCCCGTCGTCTTAGTATCGAGAGTTTAAGAGCTTTCTAGTAGCTTCTTCGAAGTTTCAAACTCTTTTCAGTCCTTTAGGTTTTATAGTGGACTATAGGAGTTTTCAAAAAGTTAGGTAACGTTAGGGTAGGAATATTATAATTTTCAGAATGAAGCCGCGAGCAATATGCGTTGCGTTTGACGTCAACTGGATATGGAATGGGATCAAAATTCGAATACGGAAGCCTGATCACAACAAACATTAGAGTTAGTTAGTAGATAGTTATAGTGAATAATTATAAAGAATATACATGAACAATGAAAATAAGATACAGCAATGGCTCAGGGAGCCGTCTGCCGGAGAGTACATAATATATGTACAATTAGTGAATATTAGTATTAAGATACTTGATTTGAAGTCTTTGAGAACATAAGCTGAACACATGGGAGGTGACAAAACTTGGGCTGCTTCAGGACTCATAAGGGGACCTCACATATGAGAAACTTGCACAGGTAGGAATTCTGCATTTTAAACCTCAAAATCTGATTTTGTGCCCTTGAAAACCCTCTGGTGCTGCTTTTCAGCTTGAAATTACGACTCTGGTTCGACCAGAAAACGGGTCTGATGGGACCGCATGACGTCATTTATGTCCCGCAAAAGATGGGAGCTGAAGGACCCGCCCATGTAGGCGAGGGGTCGGTGACGTCAGTTAATAGGTTAAAATTACAAATCCCATTTTCGGTAAGTTTCAATCGTCGGATACACCTCATATAGCACTTTTTTTGAAAGGCCTTCACTAAGTTATTTCAAATAGCCATGCAAGTTCACCATTGAATTCTGCAGCCAGCTCACTCCTGTATCTCCAGGCCATTCTTCCATACTCAGCTATAACCCCACCAGTTGCTTCCACTCAGCATGTCCAACAGAGCATCCAGGTCTCCAGCCGACCCGCAGGAACCTGGCCCTGAACTCCCCGAGCACTGGGCTTATCGCCAGGAAGTGGAACGCATCCTCAACGATACTCTCATGTTGCAGAGGGCGTAGATGGATCTCTCGAATGGTATATCCCGAAAAGGCACGAGATGGCAAAAACTAAGCTTCGCTCCAAAATGTATAGGAAATTTTGAGCTGATTCCAAATATACCCCATGTTCCTAATCCTGAAATAGCTGATTAGCTCCAAAAACATTTTTAAAAAAACCTAGAGAGTGCATGTTTTTGACCATTTGAGCCGCCCAAAATTATTTTTGCATAAAAGAAAAGTTGAAGAACCGAAAGTTCTGCGTCGAACGAGACCAACGTCAGCTCACCAAGTCCGAAGTCATGATATTATCTTGGTTTGGCATGATGGTCTTGGCGTGGCTTTTAATGTCGTAAAGTGCTGCTGTATCTCTTTTTCAAGATCAAGAAGCCCGATTGTTTTTCAGCACACCATCAGCGACCGTTCTCTTGAACGGGTGGTTCAGGTGGGAGATCTTGGGGTCATAATAGACTCAGGGATAACTTTTGTGCCCCACATTGCGACAATACCGCTGAGGTCCTATATAGGGCGTTGGGATTTGTCTGGAGAGTGTCAAGAGACTTCAAGACTATAGATGTTTTCAGGCTGTTAAACGTGGCACTACTGCGACCTTTGCTGGAGTTATACAGTCAAGCTTGGTCCCCTCATTTCAAGGTGAACATTCATACCATTGAAGTTCCTTCGGATGGTATATTTCAAGTTCGGGTTACAAGATGTTTTCCCGACGGAAGATTTTGTCTTTCCGCTTGAGGACATCAGGGGGCTATTGGATTTGGACACCCTCAGCGAAAGGAGGAGAGTAGCACTCTGATCTTCTTGTATAAGGTTCTTCACGGTGGAGTAGTTGCCCCAGACTTCCTTACCCGGCTGGATTTCCAAGTCCCTTCTAGAGAAACTCGAAATGAAGACACATTCTTCCTACCCCGCTGTAATACCAACTATTTACTTCATTCGCCTCTCCCTCGGATAATGAGGTTTGCCAACGAACTGTACTTGGATTTGTTTAAAGTGAATTTTAGTGATTTCCAGAGGAAAGTGGTAGTTCATAGCTCAAACAACAACAACAACAACAACAAAATATAACTTGATTCTATCCTTGAGTGGTAGTAGTGATCAGGTACTTCATTACTAATAATGACCGTGAAGTCTCACGAATACTAACATTAAAACACTGTTAGGCTGGTTTTTTGTTTTGTTTTTGTTAATTTTGTTACGTTTAAAAAAAAAAGTATTAATTTCTTTCTCTGATTGCAAAAAAAAGAGGCCTTTCTGCTGCTGGAATTTTCATAATCATATTTATTACATAATTCATTCATATTTATTACATAGTAGTCGAGATTGCATCAACACTACGAACAGTCACTTCTTTGATGTCGTACGAAATTTTTCTCAAAAGTTGAGAATTCTCGAAATTTGATAAATTCTGAAATTTTATGAAAACATGGATTCTTGGGGTTAATCTAGTACTAAAATTGAATTTAATAAGGTTTTAGTTCTGACAATGAAGACATTTTGCATATTTTGAAGAAAATCATCTTGCATACGAGTCTGCAACTCTGTGGGACATTTTATG
>JAEMON010000004.1:13201438-13212984 GCA_030264115.1 Lygus lineolaris | reverse complement strand
AAAGACATGAAATGTCACAAAATCTGTTAAAACACACACACTCTACATAAAATACACTAGACACTAAAATTGTAATTGGGCTTTGGCCAACAATCATAAATAAATAAATAAATCAAGTATTTAATTAATAACTTTTTTAAATTTAATAAATTACCTACCCCTAGTGATACATTGATTTATTGTTTCAACAACAACTATGTTGGCAGGTTTTCGGAATAATTCTATCCATCAGACAAATAGAAACTGGGAGGAAATCCAATAAATTGGTTACAACAGATACCTAAGGTTTGTACGAACCCTACGACTTGATAATGAAAGGTCAGCAAAATCGGATTCAGCACACCAATTAACCCCCGAAACAGGTGTTCTTTCATTTTATTGGAACTTTCATGCTGGAATAGGAACTTGGATGTAAGCCGGTGAATCGCAAAAATATTTATGTTCCAGCTTGAAAACGATAAGCCGAATATTAATTAAGAGGTTTGCATACAATTAAACAGCAAGCCGAAAACAATGTAATAAATAACTACAGGTACCTTTCGAAATGACAGGTGATGGACACAATTATGAAACAACGGGTTATTATTTGTTATTATATACAGATTACCCATCTGCAAAGATCCTATCGGCATATTATACCAAGTACCTACTGTAATAAATTAAATCGCATGGTCACAATAATTTATCATTGTGTTCAATACGTGCCGACCTGTAATTGTTATTATCCAAAGGTTTTAGGTCCTTCATATCTTGATTCAGTTACAGGAGAAGCTTATAAAAGTAAACAAGAAACTCAATTCTATGAAAACAAAGAAAGTTGCATTTGATCAGCTTATCTTTGAAAGGGAATTTGGACTACTCGGGGAGATTTTCGATTCACACTCTTGTTTCCGCTCTTTTTTCCGTTCAATCCTCAAGTCCTTACAGAGAGCAAACTATTGGACCTAAATGCTTCACGAGATCTTGTTCGACGCTAAAAATCGTGTTCTATTTGAATCGATGGAAAACCTATACCTTTCTATTTGAAGTTTTCGAGCTGGGGCGTTTTGAACATTTCCACTTTTCAACCCCCATTTCCTACCCCTTAGAGGATACTGACGGTAACGCCAAGCTTCAGGGCACAACTAGACCCCAAATGGTGCCGGTATACCAAATTTCATTAATTTTGGTCCTTGGTAACTGAGGAAAATGCCGCGGACAGCAGATTTTTCTGAAGGATTTTTAATAAATTCTATTTTTGGATTCTACGTACCTTGAAACGTAAAACGTCAAATTTTGAGGGGGATTGAAGAACAAATTTTGTGCTCAATTCCACAGATTCATTTTCAAAAGTAAATAAAATAAATTTATATAATATAATAATTCATGAAAATATAGGTACCTAATAATTTATTAAAATATAATAATTTATAAATATGTATAATTCATAAAATAAATAAAATTGATTTAATTTGGCGGATTTGGATTTTACGTGAAATTTTAAAACAAACTTACTCCCCCAGATGTCGTTTTTCGTTCGTAAAATCGTGCATGTAGAATTAACTCAAAAACTGGATTTTGTGGATGTGGTTAACTACCAGGTATGACACATGATTTTCACGTAGGTATTTTTGGTTTATTATTTTCAGTAATGAACCTTTGAAATCGAGCACGAAATAAAAAAATTTAACCCTCTCAAAATTTTATTTGCTACGTTTCAAGATACGTATAATCCAAGAATCGAATTAAAAAGTTCCAATCAAGCAGCATGAGTTGATGAGTCAATTTTCAAAGAATCATTTTAACCGATTTGGTGGGTGATTCTTATAGAGGCTGATTCGAAATATAACATATTATGTTCAAGATGGTAATTTACGCCAAAAACCTCGAAAAACACGTTTTTTTAAGCGATTTTTGACTCTAAATGTGATCACTTGGAGTACTCCAAAAATTCTGGCCAACGAACTCATCCTCACTTTTGTTATTATTGACATTTTGATTTTTTTTTTTGATTTTGAATTGTTCATGGAAAATTGCTCAAAAACGGGAGGTGACAGGTATCAGATAGTGAGTGACAGGTTTGCATATTTTGAAAAATGAAATTAATGCTAACAATTTCGAATTTGGCACCATTCTAGTAGGTAGCTATTTGCTCGTTTTTTTTTTTTGTTTTTTTTTAGGTCGATAGCTGATCTAAAAACGGGCTTCACCACTTGATTTTCTGTGAAATAACTGTGTGGGAGAAATGGTGGGCTGCATGATTAGTTAGGTTAGTGATTAGTCGGGATTCAGCCAAATAAACTCTCACTTCAAAGCATTCTTTTATTCATTGACGTTTCGGGTCTGACCTACACCCATCTTCAGGCAACCTGAACATGAGAAAGGAGGAGTCCTCAAAATTTGACTGAGGAATGGTAAATATATTGGGTTTCCAAGCCAAATCCAGAATTTTCCAAATCAAATTCAGAGTTTTCCAAATCAAATTCAGAATTTTCCGAATCAAATTTAGAATTTTCTATTCCAAATTTAGAACTTTTTCTGACTGAGAAATTGTAAATATACTTATTGGTTTTCCGAGCCAAATTCAGAATTTTCCAAATCAAATTTAGAACTTTTTTAAATATTTACTTAGGCTAGGAAAACGTTGAAAAACTACAAATTTGAAATGGCGAATTCAGAATTTGGTTCGGAAAATTCAGAATTTGACTTGGAGAACCTATTATACATATATCAATAAAATGTAGATCAAAATATAGATCAATCAAATCGGTTGTTGGCCAGTATTAAGTCGGTCTGAGTTGACTTACAGAATTGACTAAATACAGCATTTCTCCATCAAATTGAAGGTTTTTAGCAGCCGTTAAGGTAAGTACCTACCATCATAAATTTTGTTGGGAAAAACTAACATTTGATTCGAAAAGGAATAACTAAATTGACTGAGAAATGGTAAATATATAGGTTTTTCGAGTCAAATTCAGAATTTTCCAAATCAAATCCAGAATTTTTTAAATTAAATTTAGAATTTTCCATTTCAAATTTAGAACTTTTTTCAATTTTTAAGCTATGAAAATGTTAAAAAAAACCACGAATTTGAAATGGCAAATTCTGAAATCGGTTTGGGAAATTCAAAATTTAACTAGGATAACCCATATATATATATATATCTAGTATATAAATTAAATCAATATGAGTTACCTGTGTGGTCGTGTAGCTGTCTGGGCGGGGGCGTGGAGTGATCGACGCCTGCCAGGGAGTAGACGCCGCCCGGGGCGAACTCCTCGAGCTTCGGCCGCTTCTCCGACACCCCGGAACTGACTCCGGAACCCGGATTTCCGGACCCGTGGTGAACCCCGTCCGCGTCCGTGAGACCCAGGAGGCCCCCGAGGTTCGGCCGCAGCTCCTCCATGAGTTTCCCCTGCGACTGCCCGAAATTGAACTGCCGGGAAAAGATCGCCGGGAAAATGTTGAACTGTTGTTGCGGCTCCGACGGCAGCTCGCCGCTGCAGCTCGTTTTGAAGTCCATTTTCCGAGCCGGGAAAACAAACTGAAAGGCCGACCCCCAAAAACAACACTAAACCCCCCACTCGTCCCGACAACGATACGAAGAACCGAAATCGTCCAACGAAAAACCCCACACAGATAAAAATATGTACAAAAATTAAAATAACCAAAAAAAAAAAAAATACTACCCCGACCTTGACAAGGTTGACGAAACGGTAAAGGGGGGCACGGGGGTCAGGTTTAAATTTAGTGAAAAACTCGTTTACGGGCAATGTCTGTTGTAAAGGGCAGTGTGAACGTCATGACTGCAAACGAAAAGTGACTAACTTAGTTATTGAGGTACGGGGAGGTTTGAGAGAGTGCGCTCTTGTGTTGCTGCCCCTACGGCCCCCTCTGGGCGGGGAGGGGGAGAGGGGGTGGGTTTTCATCCCCTCCACGCTCTTCAGGGGTGGTTTTCGAGGGGGTCGCTTCCCTTTTCTGCTCTTAGGGGAAGGAGCGAGCCGGCATTTTCTTTTTTCGAAGGGAGAAGTTTTCCTTTTTCTAGGGGGTGTTTGCGCGCGATGAGCAGTTTGGATCAGCTGTATAGATCTAGATTTCAGATTTAGATTTTGTATGACAACTTCAAGATTGGCTTAAGAAACAGTGTTGGGCGTAATCATGATAACGATTACGATTATAATCACAGGCGCCTGGAGTGTGATTACGATAAATAATCCACTTGAATGAACTATAGCTTTTTCTGGCCAAAATATAGGTTTTTCATCTCTAAATAAAGGTTTTCCGTTTCAAAATAAAGGTTTTTCATTTCAAAATTAAGGTTTTCCATTTCAAAATGAAGGTTTTCCATTTCAAAATTAAGGTTTCCCGTTTCGAAATGAAGGTTATCCATTTCAAAATGAAGGTTTCCCGTTTCAAAATGAATGTTTTCCATTTCGTAGGGGAAGGTGGGACTTTAGGTAGCATTTTTGTGAAATTTTTTGTAACATTTTTGTGACATTTTTTCGTAGGTAACGTTTTTGTGACATGTTTTCGTAACGTTTTTTTACAGTTAGATCATGGCTAAAGCTTGTTCCATATGCTAATATACGATCTACTCTATATTGCAAATTTAATAGAATTAATTGATACAATGAACTGACGTAAGTATTTATGGCCATCGTAATGATAGGCCCTCTTTTTGTGAGGGGACCGTTTATCCATGTGGTACCTATTTCTAATCTTATAGTTTCCTAGATTCTGGAGGTTGGGCCCCCGATCCAACCAGATGGATGGTCGTCAGACTACACAACGTGGGTTCATGCTTATTTTGAATCCATTCAAAAGATATAGGGGGGGGGGTCAACACGGGAAGTATGTGGTCTTGATAATCCAAAGTTATAGAAATTATGGTACACTGCCTCAAAATCTTGAAACTGTTTTAGCAGCTTTTCCTGCTGTTGGGAGAGCCTCAGGAAATTCACCCCGGGTGTTTCCAACCGATTTTCTTTGTCACTCATCCAAATTGGGTTTTGGGGGTTTCTCAAGACCCTCCACATACATACTATACTACACACTACACTACATTCTACCGTTAACTACCGTACTGTGTAATGAGCGAGTTAACCATCTGGTTTTCATACTGGAATTACGTACGTACGGAAAGGGCCAAAAGAACGTCCAAGAAATCACCTTCAAATAGAAGAGAAAAGAGAACTAGAAAGAAGATCTAATAATAATACTCGTACTTAAACAGCGATGAAAGTGCATTCCAAACAACTTGCATGAAAGTAACTATTAATTCCAGAACTATTATGTAGGCAAGCCTATAGGTCCGTTGATGAGGATCGCAGAGTTGCTGGATCCAGGACACAAAACTGATAGCGTCATGAGTAGGAGCTGCCAGAGTGTGGGTGACTGTCATGAACCAGTGTTTGTGTTAGTGTTATTTAGTGTCGAATGAGAGCTCAAGGGGGGTTGTAGTCGTGTAGAGTTGCCATCGTGTCAGGTGGACTCGTAAGCAGATGTTCAGCCACCCCCCCCCCCCCCCCCCCCCCCCCCCCCCCCACAATCACAGCTTGTCCCTTCGCCGATCTGTCACGACTCCACTGTCCCATTATATCTATTTAAAGGGACCGAACCATTGTTAAGTTTTGATAATAACACTGACTCGATCCACCCTCGTGTTTTTTTAACACTTTCGACACTTGTTCTGGCTTCCCCTCTCCTACAGTACGAGAATTCAAAATGTTAAAATGATGATGAAAGTTAGGTATATATTTATGATTATGAATATTATCATGCTTCCTTTTCGAGTCGACCATTCATGAGGGTTTAGGTTAACTATTCGATGCACCTAGTTGAGAACCTAACCCTTCAAAACCCTCCGGATGAATGCAAAAAACCAGCCAGTGATGCAGCATGAGTTGATGGGCAAATTTTCAAGGAATCATTTTAACCGATTTTGTAGGTTATTCTTATATATGTAGAAAATTTCGTGCTGATTCCGAATACACCATAATATTATGTTCCTATGTTTAAGATGATAATTCTCACCAAAAACCTCACAAACACGTTTTTTGACCCTTAATTTTCAAAATTTGACCGCTTAGAATACTCCAGAAATTCTGGCCAATAAACTCATCCTTTCTTTTCATATTATTTCTTTGAGGTACCTAGATTGAGATATCGCCTGGAATGACAATAATTTTCAATCGTTTTAGAATAGTCTAATACGGATTTTCATGAAGATGATTTTCAAAAATTTGCATTACGTAAATTTTGAAGCCATTGCAATAGGTAGCTGAATTTTCTTCGAAACTTCGCTGAAAAAAAACAAAAAAAAAACAAACAAAACACGATGATGTGCAGGAGAAAAAGTGCAAGAAGAAGTAGGTAGGCGCATTTTGGACTTGCACTCTTTGTTCTGCATTTTAGCGTTTTTTAAAATTATTTGTCTACTAGGTTTACCTAAAAATGGTAAACTCTGCAAATTATTACAAAATGTTAATTATTGCAGCGTTATTTTTTGTTACTTTCTTTTCCATTCAACCTATGATGCTGAAATTTGAAATGAGCCTCTGTGGGACTGTTGGGTAAGAACGACGAAGTAGGGGGACATTCGCTCCCCAATTAGCTGAGTCGAAAATTGAGCTTTTTGATTTACTGAGTCGAAAATTGAGCTTTTGGATTAACTGAGTCAAAAATTGAGCTTTTGGATTAACTGAGTCGAAAATTGAGCTTTTGGATTTACTGAGTCGAAAATTGAGTTTGCAGATCAGCAGAGTAGAAATTTGCGCTCTCAGATAAGCTGAGTCAAAATTGAGCTCCCAGATCAGCTTTGATTGAAATTGAGCACCTTTACTTTACTTTATGTCTTTACTTGCGAGGGAGGGGGGAGGGGTCAACCAAAAATTTGTGTCCCTTTTTAACAAAAATGTAACTCAATAATCATTGGTTGATTATCGTGGAATGGACATATCCATTTTGGTCTTTCCCAAGCAAGGGAAAATTTTGATTTATATAGATAATAATATAATGATTTGATGTAGAATTTTTTCAAGTGCGAAATCGTCATCACTTCTAATTCAACATTCATAATTGATCCACTATAATAATAATAAATCTTTTATTATTTCTTCACATCAAAAAAATTAAAATCTTTCCCTTTACCATAAGTTTTGCTTTCCGGCGAAAATATTTTCTGGTTGTAGGAAGAGTTTGAGAAGAATGGACTTTTTAATGATTTTCATGGATTTTAAGTGGTCCATCTTTAGTGCTACTTCTTTGCAAGACCGTAGAGGTGAATTCTGAATGGAAGACGTGAGGGGGAGGCTGATGCAAAGATGAAATAATGGTACGATAGCTACTCCTGAAAAGCCCGAAAAAGGCATTTTCGCTTAAAAGACTTGACTCATACCCTGCTACCTACCATTTACCGCCTATTTATTTATATTCATACATATTGTTACAACACAAACATATTGGGTAATACCAGCATGAATATAAAATTGACAATGCTTCCTATTCGATTCTGGGCCTAAGGTCTGGACCCGTCCAGGCAGTCTCTTCCAGTGTTCTCAATCTTCGTCATTTTACAAGGGATGCTTTCTGAGTCGTTTTCGTTGGTGTGGACTTTTGAATACTGCTTAGCAGATACGCTCAATATCACAGCCCCTCGTGTAACCAGGTACTCGAACTTGACGAGGAGGCAACTTGAAGGAAAATGGGACGATGGAGTCGCGGATGAGAGGGGATGGAAACTCTGATTCCTAATTGGACAATTAGCCGAGGGATGATACACGACGTGGAAAATTAGGTTTCGACTTGGGTTGGAGGTGGAACTCGAGGAGGAGGTGGGAGATGTTCGGGATGAACCATGGGAAGGGAGGACGCCACGGTACCTAATGCAATGACGAGCAACACCTAAGGCCATCCGACGGCGGGAACTTACGGCAGTCTTCGTCCAACTTTGATGGCAAGACCTCTCTGAATTGTTTGATGATGAATCCCAAACAACTCGCCAGTTAACCAGGTAGAACAATTGGTTCTTAGGAGAAATGTTGTTCCAATCCTTCAAGTTTTGGGAAACACGGAACGTTAATAATTGTTGCCTAAACACTTTGAGATTCCTTCTCAGAGCTTCCGCAGCGTGCCTTCGCGAGGACTTTTGACCAATGGTTCCAATGACCTCGGACTTGTTTGGGTTAATCTCAATATTTACTAATCAAACTGATCTGTTCAAATTACAATTCAGCCAACTTACTCAGACTGTACTCAGACAGGATTTTGAAAAACATTTATCACAGGGTCTGATACACATGCGTGTGTAACCGTATGAAGAAAGACATACCTATGACATGCACAACCTAAGGAAAGTGTCAGATGTTATAGCATTTCCAAACCTAATTGGACATTTTCCAAACCAAATTGGACATTTTCCAAATCAAATTCAACAAATAAATTTTATAATTTTTGAAATAGATGTCTTTTAGCTTGGGGTTTTTTAAATACAAAATTGTGACGTTTTTTCAGCTCGAAAAAGTGTAACGGAAGATTTACATTTCTGATGTTTTTCACGTACAACCGATCGTTGCTAGGGAAATATAACTTCCTCAATTTCCACCCGATAAGAATCGTTCACCACTCTTTGTAAAGCTCTGAATTGATTACACATCACACCACATCTCATCCTGCCAATTTCCCCCTCCTTCCACATCCTTCAGAGGACTACTATTAGAGCTAGGTTTTTTTTTTTTTAACAGTTCCAAAACTGGCCAAAAAATGGTTTTCATTATAGTCCAGTCAATAAAGCTTGCAATAACTCCTGGAAAAGCCATCTTTTCCTCGGAATATTAAGCATGTCCTGGTGAGTGAGAAACTATGCTTTACAACTGGAAACCCTCGTGGAGGACTTTTGGTAGCCAAAAAAACCTCGAAATTTTCTAACTAGTTTCAGTTTTTTGCTTGTAGCTCAAAAACGAAGCATTGTTCGTACATAATAAGTTGCCGAGAAGAAAATAGAAGAGCATTAAATTTCGCTTTGATTAAGAGCAAAAAGTCCGAAATTGGTTAGGGCCAATTTTTACGTGTGGTAAAAAACACCTAACTTTTCCAACTTTTGTAAAGAAAAAAAAAATCCAACACTCTCCTTTTAAAGGTGGATTACACCAAAAGGGACCTATAAAATCGCGACACCCTGGCAGTTCAAAAAGCAACAAAATTTTCCGATTAGTCCAATTGGGAGGTGGTTAAATACTAAATACTACATTTTAGCGAATTTTCGAAGAAAATGAAGCTATTGCAATGGCTTCAAAATGTTTATAATGCAAATTTTTGACAATTTTCTTCATGGAAATCCGTTTCAGGACATTCTAAATCGATTCCTGAACTCTCTGGCAAAATTCCATACTAAAAAAGTTCCATTCATGCAGCATGAGTTGGTGAGCGAATTTTCAAAGAATAATTTTAACCGATGTTGTGGATGATTCTTATAGGAAATTTCACGCTGATTCCGAATATACCATATGTTCTTATGTTTAGGATGGTAATTCACACCAAAAAACACGTTTTTTAGCAATTTTTGAAACTAAATTTTCAAAATTTGACCCCTTGGATTACTCCAAAAATTCTGGCCAACGAACTCATCCTTACTTTTGATATTATTGACATTTTAAAATTTTGTTGGATTTTTTATCTCGATCCCTCGGGCAGAGATCGTCTGGATCGACACATACAATATATATTATAAATAAATATATGTATAAATATATATAATATATATACATATGAAAAAGTGTTAAATTTCAGGAATCGTTTTAGAATGGTCTGAAACGGATTTCCATGAAGAAAATTGTCAAAAATTTGCATTACAAAAATTTTGAAGCCATTGCAATAGCTTCATTTTCTTCGAAAATTCGCTAAAATGTCATGTTTGGTTTGGAAAATGTCCATTGGGTTTGCAAATGCTATAATAAAAAGAAGAGACACAGTGCTTTGACTATCAAAAATGCAAAACTCAACAACCAGAGTGGGCGTTGAAACGTTCATGAATCGTTTCAGAGAAACCTAGAAATAAGTAGCCGACATTAGTCCAACAGATAAGAGTGATTAGTTCATGTCTATGCTTCCAAACAGGATCGCAATGTTATTTTAACGAGAGTAATGAATGAATAGGGTCATTCAGTCTTCCTGATGTTACTGGCCCAGACATACAGGTGAAAGGTAATATTTTTTTAAGTATTCGTATATTGGGATGTGGTAGGAACAGGGTGTTCGTGTTAAATTCTTGATCACATATTCGGGTTATGTAGCTCTCTCAAAAATCGCATTGTTGATAACTTTCAGCTCAGAATTCAGTCTGGTTAAGCCAGAAAATATCTGGGAAGAGTCAGAAATATTTGGGTGATTAGCCCCCCCCCCCCCCTTCGGGAGGGGTCTTTGGCGTCGTCGTTGTTAATTTCAAGACTGTTTCCCCCTCATAGGACACTCCTTATGTTGCACCTTGTTGGAAAGCTCTCACTGAGATCTATAATTTGGAAAAATAAAGAATAATCATGCGCACACACCCTTGTGAGTCCTAATCCCTACTCCCCACGATATCTTCCCCTCACCCTCCTCCTTACACTCTCCTCTCCAAAATCTAACCAAAACCCTAACCAAACTCAACACTTTTTTTAAACTATCATAATTATCACCCCACCCCATCTATCTTTTACTCACCTACAACTCACTTTATGACAAATTATATTATGAATTACTTTATCTCATAATTATATTATGAATTACTTTATTGCTGATTCATGATGAGCTCAGTTGACCCAATCAGATTAGATACGCCGTCATCTCATATTCGGTGATATAGTTATGGACTTAGTTAACCTTTAGTTCATATCTAGAGTTCTGCAGGTACTGGTAGGACAACATAAATATCCAACGTCTGTCTTACAGTAAATGTACCATTTCATGTAACTTGTACCTACCGGGTATCAACCGCAAAGTAAGTCAATCTCTATGTTCCTTGGTCAAGAACTGGATGTATACATAATATAAGAAACCTTCTGAATCCAGCAGCTTTCCCCCCGTGGCGCGCCAATAGAATAATCCCCAAGTCTCCCCTCAGGTTTTTGAGTTGGGAAGCTGTCACCGGAGAGATGTAGTTGGATTATTCCAGTCTCGAGGGCAGCAGCGGAGCGTGAGATGCCGAAGGGAAGGAAGCCGACCAGGGACCCAGGAGGGAGAACAAGTGCTGCCAAGATAACTGAGTTACCGAGGAACCCCCTGGGCCGTCCTCAGACCATGGTCGGTCCACAACTGTCCCGCTGTCTAGAGGTTCTCCTATAGCTGGCCACGATTTCCGAGTTAAACTATATAGAGCTTGTCATAGCTTAAATGCCAGATGACAACTACTGTAGGTACCTGCCTGTAAGACTGCTGCATAGTCTTGACTGCTAGGTTCTGCCAGCTGTTCTAAACTAGCGACTTTAATTCAGAATAATACGAGCAGATGACCGAGCATAGCTCGGTATCACTTCCTGCACCTATTGTTGTTTATTTATTTATTTATTTACTTATTTATTTACAATTAATAC
>JAEMON010000004.1:13187674-13199700 GCA_030264115.1 Lygus lineolaris | reverse complement strand
CCCCCCCCCCCCCCTTGCGGCCCTCCTTTCCTATATAGCCCAGTAGCGAGTTGGAGGTGAAATTCACAATATTCAGCAAAGCCATCCATTTCCTGCGCATATCACCACCTCATTGAAATGTACATTAATTAATGGTGACACCAGGAAGAGCTTTGATGGTATTTTTTCCACTGGATTGGACAGCTCCACAGTGAAACGAAATGCGATTTTCCTTATCAAAACATTGATTCTCTAGATTCTTATAGGAAATTTTGCGCTGATTCCAAATAAACCTCATGCTCTTATACCTGGAAAAGGTAATTAGCTGCGACTTTATATTTTTTTTAAACCTGGCATGTTCCGCATTATGACCCTTTGGACCGCTCGTGATTGTTTTTGTATAAAAGTAAACTTGAAGGCCTGAGAATTCTGCATCGAATGAGACGAACGCCTGCTCGTGCTTTTAGTCATGAACACAAAGAAAGGAAAACTTTGAAACATCACCAAAAATCATGGCTACTGTATTGATGAGCTGAATTTGGTCTCATTTGACGCACAATTCTGAAGCCTTCAACTTTACTTTTATACAAAAACAATCACGAGCGGTCCAAAAGTCTCTCCCAATCAATCTCATCCCACTGTGCGCTCCTCCAGTCCCAAGTGAACAGTATAGCACCTCAATTTAGTCGGTGCATAGAAAACCTTCAAAACTGAGCCAAAAAGGCAACGTTCCAAAATCGAAACTCCAAAGCGCTCAACCTAATAATAACTCAATGAAGAGAATTGCGCTAAAAGTGCCTTCTGAATCTGAATGAATAAACGCAGAAACAACCTCAACAGATAATTTTTTTTCAATGGCGGGTCAACAAAAAGCCTGACAAACTACATCGGTGGATACCTGCGGTCGTGGAAACAGGTTATCGCAAGTGATGGAATTACGCAGTAGAAGGGATCCTAAACGATTTGTTGTTCATCCCAGAGAGATGCGCATCGATCGAAGGCCGCCCGACCTGAAGGGGTGGAAACCCGGAAATTGTTCGTCGTCCCATTTCCGTTTTGACATCTGTCCGTTTGAGATTGTCATGTTTTCCACTGGCTTCCCTTCTTCCCTTTTTCGTTTCGTTTTCTCGTTTAAAGATGAATCCTCGGGTGCCCCCTCCTCTCAGCCGCTTTTATGGAAGTTGAAGTTGGAAAATCATTACCTTTTGGAAGGCTCAACACAGGCTCAACTTCAGCGTTTATGGATCAGGCAGCCTACCACTCATGGTAAGGTCGCTATGCCGAACTGGACAGTCGCTACACAGAACTGCACAAATTACGGTGGTAACTGGGATATTGATACAAGCTAATTGGTGTATTCTGCAAGGAGCTGTGCAACAGGATAGCTGATTGCAGGCTCCCCCCCCCCCCCCCAATCCCACGAAATAAATTATAAAAAGAAAAAGAAAATAGAAATAAAAGAGGAAGAAAACAGAAGGAGTCGAAAAAAAGTTTAAAACATCTGGTGCGAGGCTTCACACTAATTTCCTCACCACATCTCCACATCAGTGGAGATTAGGGGTAATCTGGATGGAGATTAGGGTGGAGATTAGGTAGTGTTTTTTTTTCACGCTGAATAACGTGGTGATGTTGATTTTTCTATTCAACGCTCAACAATTCAAATTTTCATGTAAAACAAAAGAAAATCTGGGTTGCTTAATTTCTTTGACAAATCAAAAAATATCGCCACGTTATTCAACGACAAAAAATACATTAGAATCATGTATCATACTTGATGGTTTACTACACAAAAAACCTCGATTTTTAGAGCATAGTTGGAGTGTAATTGCGCACGATTTTGCCCACTCAAATTTTCAAGTGAGGGGCCATTTCTCCATGACATTTTGCGTGCAATTCGAATCTGCAACGAAAAATGGGGGTTTTTATTTGAAAACACAATGGTGAAGCGCCAAACGCGCCACACAGGATTACAGGGGTACAGGGGTGGCCAAAACCCCTAAATTTTTAAGTTTAAAAAAATGTTAGTTCATTATTTTTTCACTTTTAGAATAGTTGAATAGAACATTTCATGCTAAATAAGAGATACAAATTCGCTGACATTGCTGTATAACGCCTCTTCTAAAGTTGATATTTGTAAAAACTCGAATTTTTCGTAAAAAAGAGCAAACTTCTTTCCTCCCATAAATTTGATTGATAAATTTTTTAGAAAACAAATTTTTTCCTGGTTATAAAAAAATATAGATCCGAAGTTTCAAAAACGTGTACACTAAGGTTTTTGGCCTCTTTTTTAAGTGAAGTGCAATTTCGGTGGATGGTACCTAGTGAAAAAAAAAAAAAAAAAACACGTTTTAAGAAGTTCAGGAGAGTGAAACTATGAATGCGAAGACGTGCGATGGGTTCTCATTATCACAGGTACATTTAGTAGGGTCCCACTTAAACAGGGAGACTAAAATCAGCTGCTATACAATCTGCCACCAGTCGTTTCTAGTGAATTTTTGAATTATATGGGTACAACAAAAATGTATTATAAAGACGTAAAAACATGCAAAACTCACCTCAGTTATTGTTAATTCTAAGAACTGACACCATAAATGAATTTCTCACACCAAAAACACTAGACCTAGATTTCCAAGCCAAATTTCTCATTATTATTAGTTTTGACCGGATTCCACTGAATCTGGACCACTGTGCGCCATAGCGCGCCAGAAAATGTGATATTTGAATTCCTCGTGAAAAACTTAAAACTTGGGGGGTTAAAGTTTGGATTGTTTTCCTAGGAGCTGAAATTATGGAAATAAATGGCTGTTTCATTAAAATTTAGGCTCCCTGCTTAAATTATTTAAGATAGTTTTGGGATTTGTACCATGGTTGTTGTCTGTTTGTGAGGAGAATGAGAGAAGAAACAAGTGTGTGAGGGAGATGAAAGATAGGATAGGTGGAAGATGGAAGGAGAGGAAGAGAGGGACGTGAGGGGGGGTTGCTTTATCGAAGAGGCAGCTCCAGCGCTTTGAGTGGAAACCTTGCCTGCCTCGAGGCTTCGGAGAGGAGGCTAAAAGCTTTGCGGAGAGCTTTTGAACAAGAGCGGGACGAGGGCAGAGGTGGGAGGAAGGTAGGAGGAGGAGGAAAAGCGAGTACAAGCGATGAAGAGGGGTGGGAAGGAAGGAGGGGGAACGAGGACGGGGAGGATAATAAAGAGGGAGACACATAGGCGCTGTTTGTCGGGGAAATGGCTGAAAAGAGAGGTAGGATGGTAGGAGGGGAGGGAAAACCTAAAGGGTGGCCCCTTCACAGAAAAGCAAAGCGATGGAAAACAGACTGAGCATTTTGTATGAATAAAACAAACCTTTGGATAGCGAAATAAGACGAGCACTTCTAGTCCTCTCCGTCTGACAAACGGCTTCCTTTCATTAGTGCATTATTAAACGAGGTAAACAGCAGGAAAGGGTGGAAAACACGAGAAAGAGCTCTGAAGAAACAAATTGTTTCAAAGCGAAAAATTAAATTGAGCAAGTAAACTGAGGGATTAGTATCAATTAGAAGGGAAAAATTAAGTCCGAAGTAAAGTACCGACAAGTCATTAACGTGGATTTCAGATAATTTTAATGATTGTTACACAAAGGGAGTAAATATAAAAGCTTTTCTCGTCTTTCCATTTCAAAAACCTCTTTTCGCATTTTTCGCTCATTAAAAATAATTCAAGCGAGGAGATCCGAGAAATCCCTACGAATTTCAACTCTGGACTTTTATCTGGGATTTCTCTAGCTTTTGGGTTGATAATAAATAATGGAGAACTTGGAATTGATGATAAATGTTGTCAATATCAAATATGCAGCAACCTTAATCGACATTACACCCGAAAAACCTCGTAGGTAAGTCACATTTTTCCTGAAATTGAGATTTCTACCTTTTTTTTTAAATGTAATTTATTCTGGGAAGCGCCTAATCGAATGGGCGAATAGTTTCTTCTCCTTGTCTGATCGAAATAAGTCGTGAGTCTGGAATCTTCGCTATTGCGAATTTTTTGACTAGTTGATTAGGCCGGGAAATGGAACGCTCATCTCTGGAAATGGTCCTAACTTCTCCACATTACCTATCTGCGCTTAAGAGGCAACACCACATTTTGGCGAAAATGGCATTCTGGCACTTTCATATTCGAATTTTCGCGCCGCATAGCATGGTATTGTCACATTCTATAATACCCCAACAGAAAGCGCTAAAATCGAATAATTGAGAACACCACATAATTAATTGTTAAGACAACACCAGGTAAGTGACATGCTGCCCGAGTCATATCGCCATAGTAGTTATGTAGGAGGTAGATCGTAGACCTTCTCTTGGAAGAAGGAGAGACATTCTCCTTCTTCCATGATCTTCTCTTTGAGATTTCAGTTGCTGAGGTTGATTGATGAATTTCCTCTAGTTCATTCATAAAATCTCTCGTCAGGTAGTGGGCGAAAAAAACGAAATGAATTCTGGTAAGAAAAGTCGATGTACCTAAGTGCAATAATTTGATCAGGAATACGTTCTTTGTATCTCCTGAAAATTTGAAAAATGTTCGTTATTTGGTGTTGCCTCTTAAGGGGGCAAGGAACGGAGCCCAAAATGTCCTCAAAAATGCCTAAATCTCAGCTACCGAAGGGTTTATAAGAACTCTTACTACAACATTATTACTACCTAGGACCAATAAGTTTCAAATATGGATAAATCCCCCCCCCCCCCCTCCCGTAACCATTTTAGCGTTGCACAGGTTTTTACATTTCTCGACCAATTTCCAACGGATTTTGATGCGGTTGGCGGCATTCTTCCTATTTCTATTGTCTACGGAGACTATGTGCCTTTATGCCAATTTGACTTTTAAAAAAGGACGTCAAAAATTTAAAATTACGAAATTAAAATTATACATAGATGCTCTCCCTAGAGAATTGAATGACAAGAAGAATACCGCAAACCGCACCAAAATCGGACAAAAATTGGCTGAGAAAAATGGGAAAAACTGAATTACATGGGTCCTTAGCCCCAAGCGAAGCTGTGGTAAGTGTGTGTCTGTGATTAAATCATGCTCGGAAGACAACACCAATTCGGATGCAAAATTGTGGACAATACAATGAGTTGTAGGCTATAATCGTATACTACTCTAATCCTGCTCATTCCTCTAGAATTGACGGTCCATTACTTTCGTCAATACACGGGTAAATACGTTCCTAGTGATCAAGTGTTCAATGATTTTTGTATGACTTCTCAAGAGCAAGAAGAAGCTTCCGTCTCTACGTCATCCTTGGTCGCCCGCGCCGCACTCTCTATTCCACTTTCGTTTCTGACGGTATTCTCTACCCACCTCCATGTCCTCCTTTTGATCTCTACTAGGATAGACTTCTGTTGGCTCTTTCCAACAATTCAATATTGAAGATAGGTTAGGTTGAGGGCGAGGATATTATACGGCTGTCCTCAGAAGCTTGAGGGTTGAGGTTCGTGTAACGTTCCAGGTTTATAGAAGAATAGATTAGACATTGGTATGAAGAGGCCAAGTTTGGTTCCGAGGGCAAGGTTTCTATTTTCCCAGATCGGGTTTAACTGATGGACGAATGCGCCATTAGCCTTCCGTCCTGCTCTTTATATCATTTTCAGCGCCTCCACTTATGTCAACATTGCTTCCGGGCACTGGAAAGAGTCCACTTCTTCATTGCTGTCCCCGTCAACTAACATCTTTCCTCTCAAGGATTTTCATTCGCATTTCTTCGGTTTTATTTACATTTATCCTGAAACCCGTCATGGCAGAGTACCTACTCTTTCTTGTTGAGTTTGAAAGTAATGTCGCTCAGTCGTTACTCGAGCATGCAGACATCATCGGCGTAGTCCTAGTCCTTGAGACGTTCTTGAAAGCTCCATGGGATGCGTCGCTTTCTACCTCCAAACGTCAAGGACCAGGAAGAAGAGGGTAGAGGAAAGCGAACAACCCTGCTTGTCCTTACTCTGTAGTTACTGGTAAGGGAGAAGAGACATACACCATCGTGTATAACCTGGAGGCAACCATAAATATAGTTCTTGTATTAATCTTAGGATCTTCTTAGGGACTCCATACATTTGAAGAGCTTTCCACATAGCTTCCCGCTTTACGGTATCGAACGCCTTGTGGTAGTCTATGAACAGAGCATACAAAGGACTCTTTCACTCGGCACACTGCTTCAGGATAATACGGAGTGTGTTGATTAAATCTACACAACTCCTATCCTCCTATGTATACTGAAACCAGCCTGTTCTTCTCGGAGGAGTCTCTCCGCTTGATCCTTGATCATCGGAGTATTATCTTGGAGTATTGGGCTTTACTCCCTAGCGTGAGGAAATTGTCACATTATTTGTTGAGCCTCCTTTCTTTGGCAACTTTATTATTATACCTTTCTTCCATTCAGAAGGGATTATACTCCTCTGATCACATCTTCTCAATAATTGGGAGGAGCAGCTTAGCGGTTGCCATTCCGCCTTTAGAGCTTGTGGAGGTATGTTGTTACCTGTTGATTTATCGTTTTTCAACCCATTTATGGCATTCTCAACTTCCAGTCTCTGGAGGCAGTTCACCTGGCTGTCCACAAGCGGAATGAGTCTATTGACACCTTGGTTGAGATCATCCTACCTTGTTTCTTCATCTTGTGTTGTGTTAGTCTTCACATATTTTCACTTGCTGGTCGGGCGAGGTGAGCAACTCTCCCTCTCAACTTTTCACATGCTGGCTCTTCTTAAAGCATTTCTTCGAGAGCTTCTTCTTGTTATGTTTACGCTTAAATCACCTTGACTTATTTGACAGAGTGAAATGAGTACATGAGTCCATGCATTTACTTACAAATGAGTACATTGTTATAAATATTATCTCGTATTCCCACAATTAATACAGCCTAAAAGAGTAAGAGAAATAAATTCAAATCCTCTTGGAAAAATCGGCCATCTACAAGGGAAAACAGTGAGTCACCGAGGGAGGGACATATTCCTCGTCCTTTCCATTCTATCGAGGGCTTGTCGGCCCAAATTGAAATTACCATCGCATTATGTATGCAACAGAGGGTTACCTAGCCCACCTCGCCGTCAGTCTTTATGTGGGTCGATGTCCGGATTTACATGACATTAGGAGATGCGCCTACCGTAACGGGTTAAACATTATTCAGTTCGCCTTAATCGGAGGTCCTGCTTGAAATACCTAATATAAGACGTGACGTAGCGTGAAAGCGTGTGTCATAACAAAATTACGTAACTTTCATGACTAGCATCTTATAATTTTTTTTCTAATTTGATAATGAATTCCTGAGGAATTGAGAAAATGAAAAAGTAATTTTTCAACCCCCTCTCAAATATAAGGTATATATTATGATGTTTCGAACTACGATGACGACATTAGTTCGATTTTTTTAGGCCACTTATTATGAGAAAGAGTCATGCCTCGCGTCTATAGAAACCTATAACATTACGCTCCCTATTTTTAGCATCAAATCACCTTTATGTTATTCAGCTGGGTCGAAAATTAAGCTCTCAGATCAGCTTGATAAGGAAAATGAGCCCATAGCTCTTAAAACTCGGAATAGCGCTCTAAATTCAAAATAAATGTACCATTGGATAACCTTTTGGATATTTTTCCGTTTGAAAGGAGTAATATTTATGTGTCACATTATATTATCTGATTTATTTCACAGAATGTAAAAGGAACTACCCATGAAAAATGTTATACTGAATATTGTAACAAATGTACTTAATGTAGAAGTGTAAATTTATCATTCAAGAGGAATGTGATCTATTCAATTAGGAGTAGTTACCTACTATCGGACAACTCCGTGCTGGGTCACAGTGTTACACTTTCCAGCAAGGTCGTCGGAGCCTTAACTAGGAAAATAGCTACTAATAACTGGTAGGTATTGTATAATTATCTGCACATGTGATATATATTCTGTATGATGTATGATGACAATAAACTCATTCATTCATTCATTCATTCATTGAATTCAGCCTGAAAAAACTGTTGAAATTGTTGTGTCACACTTGATGTTGGAGGAGATTCAATTTTTTAGCAATTTTTTTGCCTTTTTTGGCGAATTGTGGAAGGGACCAAATAAATCGGGGAGGTGCCTTTTAATATGAAATTCTGCTTAGAATCCGAATCTGCAATAAAAATTGGGGGTACTCTTTTCAAATAACGACAACGTTCTGGTCAGTTGACGACAAGTTATATTGATTATCAATTTAAAAGGGTAGGTTTTTTATTTTTTTTAGAGTGAGTAATAAGCCCTGTAAAAAGACTGTTCCATCCTTCAGGAATCACCCTGTATGCCTTCCTACCTTTTTCCGTTTATTTCTCACTGGTTGTGGTTGAATGACTGGGGAAGGGCTAGAGGATGATGATCTGTTATGGTAGATAGAAGGTAAAACGGAAGTTTATATGGAGTAGGTTGAGCACGCGTTACCGCAGAAAGGGCAGCAAACTGGTCGAGGAAAACCCGGATGTGAGGACCAAACCGGAAGCGAGTTGGAACCGTTTCCGGGGTGTCATCCCTCGTCTTACTCGCAAGGACATAACCGTAACCACCTTACACGCTCATTTCCTCATAAACCGCCGAGGAACCCCACATCCCCTGAGGCTGTGGATCTTCAACTCCTGTACTGGATCTCCAGTTGGGTGACAACCACAATTACAATGGTCCAGAACCCCCAAAACCTGTCAAAAAGTGAGAAAATGTTTCAATAAAGACCAAATTTGGTTTCCAGGGGTAATGTAGTCGCTGATCTCAAATCGGGAGTTTTTCGCACCACCATAACAGGTTTTTGAAATATGGACTAGTTTTTCCATAAACCGCGACCATTTGTGGTTTCAGTTCTTAGCCACGTGTGGTGCCGCTTCCCACAGTATTTTGTCTGCTGATTTCAATAGAAATAATTTCTAGACTAACAAAATGTTGGGATTTAAAGCCATTTGAGAAGGAAAGAAGGGATTTTTTCACCACTCATAGCGTTACATTACTGATGATTTCATAACCGTCAAAATCGATTTAACTTTGTAACTTATTATTTTCGTGGAAATTGACAACGTTTTTTCATTAACTCCGGTTTATTTTTATTGGAATTGATGAAGTTCGATTTTTGTCAAACCCGCATATCTTGGAAATGGCGTTTTAATGCACTTCTTACCCTCTTATTATATATTATCGCATATAATTAGAAAATTTCGCACATTTGGAGCTGCATGATAACTGGAAAGAAAGTCAAAAATACAATGTATTTATGATGGGAACATAATTCACAACCTTTAACATAAAAAAGAAAGAGTTTTATCATACTAGTCATGCTAGCATTTGTACGAGTTAATGAGAAAATGTTTACGGGAAATCACTCTGAGAGCTTTAATTGGCAGAAAGAAACCCAATAATAGCCATTTTGGGCCTACCCTACTTCCTTTGGGCCTAAACTTACTTCGTATTAAGGGAAAGTAGCGTGAAGCTCCGCGCATTAGATGTTTTAATTTGACCCGGAAATCAGGGTTTCTGGACTCCTTGTATAGTCGATAATGAGGAATGGACGTGGGTCAGAATTTGCTATTTTTGACCTCAGAATCGCTTTCAGCACCCTCAAAAACCCCTGTATCCCAATTTTCAACCAGAAAATTCTAGTAGTTTGGCTGGAATGAGCAAAAGTAAAAACGCGTGAAGTTATTTGGTATGTACCTCCCTTACAAGAATGTCCCTCACTAGTGAGTGACGTCCTTGTGTTTTCGATCTGCGTTGGAGGAGGACAACACTCAACTGAGAGAAAAAATAACCACATACAAATCCGTTTCAGTCCACCCTGAGTCCGAATCCGTGAAAAAAACGTCTGCCAAGTTGGGCGGGCAGTATAGCTTCCTCACCACTTTTGTAACATGGACGTATAGAATCAGTTTGTGAACATTTCAGCGAAATGTGTAGAATAGTTCCGGAGCATACCTATGACAATGAATTTGAAGTTTGCGCAAGCGCAGTAGCCATCACGTGTCTAATTGTGGCGAAATTCATAGGTGATAGTCGTGGAGTCAGCCCTCAACTACCACCCGAATTCAGGAAATTTAAGTTAGCGCATGCGCACACGCTACTGATGGTCCGATGGCTATGAAATTATTGAGGCACTGTCTTGAGGCTACCTCGGGCAATTTCTGAAAATTTCACCAAAATTGGTCGAGTAGTTCCGTAGTTAGGGCTATGAAACTCATTTCGAAATTGCGCATGCGCAGTAGGTATCACTGACACACTTGTGGTGAAATTCGAAGGTAATTGTCAACCTCCAACTACCCTCCGAATTTGAGCAACATTGTCCAATTAGAAACTGAGGAATCGTAGACATTTCCGACCCAATCATGCGCCATGGTGCCAGACTGGCACCACAGTGTGCCGCCCACGGATTCTCGTGTTGGGTATCGATGATCATAGATTTTGTAATGCTGTTCAGTTACGGAACATATCTTGACCCCACTATGGTCTGGCGCCATGGTGCCAGGCTGGCACACAGGGTGGCGCGACACGGATACACGTGTTGGGATCGTTGATCATAGATTTTGCATTGCTGTTCATTTCGAGACAATTTTCCATCTAAGGGAACGTCCAATGGAATGCATATAATTCTAAATTATATGTTACGCCCTCTTCCCGACGCATCATAATGCACCTTTTTGGAATGCTCTCCGTTAGACCTACAATTTTAAAGAATAAAAGAAGGACGTCCATTCCTCATACCACCAGTAACTTACTTGCATGGAACCTTTTACACCATGAAGTCTCCATGAAAGGCATTTTCATGAGATGCATCGATTATTCCGTTCGAATTTTATTTTTCGTCGTCCTCTCCATTCTAGAAACTGGTTTTATGCGAATTAAATATTCAAAGAACTGCTCCCTCGAAGGTATTGCGTTCAACGGGCGAAGACGTAAGAAGTGGAGGGGTGGATAATGAACAGCCAAGCTGGTGCAGACGTGTGGCTTCTGGGAAGACCTACTTCGTATTCACTGCCTGTTCGGATAACGACGAGAGAAAGAGCTCGCAGCCTCCGAAGGCGGTGACGGCGACTGAGAAGAATTTAAAACCACCGCCCTCTCGAGGGAGACGAACTGTTTTTTCGAGTTCTTCACTATGAAAAGCTGCACATACTTTCGATGGGATGAGCGTCATATTAGGGTTGCGGATGGATGATGCAATAGGTTCGGTCCATCTAAAAACGCTGCAACTTATTACACAATGGTTTATTATTTTCTATATTGATCACCCAATAAGAAGAAAACGGGTTAATGAAAAACGTTGTCAATTTCCACGAAACTCTAACAACGTTTTTCATTAACTCCGTTTTCTTCCTATTGAAATAGGTTTCCACAACTTCGTCGAGAGTGATTTAGTTTGATTACCCATCTGAAAAGATCCTATTTGTATTATAGTACGTGCCTACCATAATGTATAAAGCGAGGTTCACAATTCGACGAGTAGGTACAATGTGTAGCTACACATACCCGTAATTATTATTATCTTAGAGTTGTAGTAGGTCTTTCATAACGTTATTTAGTAACTAAGGAAGCTTATAGTAAACAAGAAACTCAACTCAATCTGAAAAAATTTGAATTTGATTAGCTGACCTTTAACGCGAAATTGGCCTACTCGGAGGATTTGCGTTTCACACTCGTATTTCTTCCCTTTCTTCGTTCATCACTTAAGTCCTTGCAGGGAGCGAACGGTTGGCCCTAAAATTCTTCGCGAGGTCTCATTCGACGCTGAAAATTGTGGAAAAAATATAAATTTTTATTTGAAGTTTTTTCGAGCTATAGGGCGTTCTGAAAATCGTATCCCCTATTTCCTACCCCTTAGAGAAGACTGACGGTAACGTTAAGCTTCGCTCAGAACTAGACCCCAAATGCAGACGGTATACCGAATATCATTAATTTTGGTCCATGGTAACTGAGCAAAGTGCCACGGACGGTGGACGGACGGTTTTTTTTTTTTCAATTTGATTTTCGGATTCTACATGGGTACCTACCTACCTTGAAACGAAAAAGATCAAA
>JAEMON010000004.1:13165398-13175915 GCA_030264115.1 Lygus lineolaris | reverse complement strand
AAATTATTCTTTGAAAATTCGCCATCAACTCATGCTGCATGAATGGACTTTTCAATTGACACTCGTGATTCTTCTTTTCCTCAACTCCATGGATAGGGAAACTCCAACTTCTTACTACAGCTGATCGCCACTTGAATTTACATTTCCTACCAAGACTCTGGATTTTCGGAAAAATAGCGAATTTCTTCAGATTTGTCTTTTCATTCTTAAGCTTCTATACTTACTGACTTTATTTTTAAATATTATTAAAAGTTTCTTCTTTTGCAAAGTGAAACATCACAACATCTTAAGGAAATTATGGACCTAAGTTATGGCGCTTCTTGCCTCCCCTACATGATCGTTATTTTCTACTCTCATAGAATATTATTGAGAAAGATTGAAGAACTTACCTTCTTCTTGAAGTTCTCCACGAGATTCCGGTCGTTCGTCAGGTACAAGAGTTTCATGAAGAAAGCGAGTTCTGCTTTTGCATCTTCTATGGCCGTTTGTTTTTCCTGTCTTCTACATTTCTCCAACTTCATCTTGTACTTCCTCTCTTCGTCTTCTTCTTTTCTGGCCTTGGCCACTTTCTCTTCTTCCGATTCATCTTTGAAATCGGCGCAGTATCCTAACAAACGAAAAGTATGAAAAGTTGACACTCCACCTGACGCAATCAGCATTTAAAGTAAGATAAAATGAATCAAACTAAACCAAAGTCTTGGTGTACGTACTTACTGCTTGCCTACCTATCATTAGTAAATTCAAAGTAATAATAGGTCTACTATTTTCTTGTATGGTTGAGGAATAAATTAAACATTCAGCACATGTTTGATTGACCTGGAACTGTATGAACTTAGGAAAAGTAGATTTAGCAAGAAAATATTGATGAATAGTGTGATAGGGAATAAATTACATTGTAATCAAGTCAATGATGACTCCTGAACAAGCGCAAATTTGAACAACCTAGAATCTTAAGAGTTATCATAGCTATAAGAGATAAATAAGTTATCCAATTTCACTGAAATTGAATAAAATGAAGTTAAGAATTGATCCAATGACCAAGCTATCAATCAGATTGCAATGAGAACAGCGGTACGTATTAATTTATTGTGTGCCAATCTTACATTGAACCTCAAAAACTGTGATGTTTATGTTAACCTGGGAGAGCATTGCACGCCAGAGGACCTTCGCATACTTTTCGTGAAAAGGTGGCAATTTTTTCAGTAAATACTGAACTGGTTTTCATTGCAAGAGGCTTAAAAAATGAGGGTGGTGAACTGTGAAACAAAACATCTTGTCATCCCTGAATGATGAGATCTCAAACATAGACTTATTCATCAGGTTTCATCATGAATCTGTCCAATCTGTTTAGCGCGTGCGGAAAATTAGCGTTTATTATTTTATTGGTTTAATATTAAATACTGTCGAAGCCACAATAGGTGAAAATTAAATTATGGTGAATACAAAACAGGTTTGAGAAGACAATTTACGTGACGCTCAGGACATTAGAAAATTAAGTGAAAATTAATTCACAAAAGAGACACAGGCGTTGAGAATAAAACAGACCTCAATGAGACGTGTGATTTCAGAAATAAATAAGGTTCAGCATCAAGCAATGAATTGGATGAAAGAGGAATGCGACTGAAGGGATGATTCTGCAAATAGTAGCTTGCGGAGAAGGGCACAAGGATCAGGGCTATAGCGAACGGATTGATAAGTGGGAAACCTGCGGACTAGTCTCGCTACAGCGGATTCTTCCATCCACCAATTTATGAAGGAATTCCTAATCGGCAATACATCACAGCACATCGGCAGGAATAGAAGATGACGATAGAAGATGGTCTAACAACGCTTCATAGTCAACATCGGTTGAGGGTATACTCTTTCGAGGGAGTATCTGTAGACGCTGTAGAGTGGGGACCAGACTGGAGAAGCATAATCCAGCACGGGAAGCACCAGAGACTTGTACGACATAATTAAGGCAGGTATACTTCGAGGAACAACGCTTCATAAAACCTTGGATATATTTAGCTCATAGAGCTCTGTTGGCGATAGTCCATGAGGTTAGAAAAGGTCGATTTCTCGCCACACAGAAGGAGTTGACATTTCTCATGGTACCTACCTAATGTTCATGTTGCGATTGCCAAGTAAAAAACGGGCTTCAGATCTTAACTCAGCGTGAAAAGTTCTATAAGATCACATCAGGACAGGCCGAGTGGCCTATCATAGTTGCCTCTAAAAGAATAGCGAAGCTAAGAAAAATCGTTAAAATAGCACGTATTTTGTAATTCAGCAAAGAATCCTGTTATAGAAAAAATCGGACTTCAAAACTGAATTCAGCTTGAAAAAAACTGTAAAATCCACATAGGTTACAGTTCCAAACTTTGCTTCCTCACCACAAAAGGTGGAAGCTATGTATTCGTTCAAGAAGTAAAATAAAAATTTGTCCTCCAAAATCAAAATTCCCACTTTTTTGCATTTCAAAGCCTTCTGAACAATTTTTTTGTGGTCAATTGCTTTCTCAGGCAACACTAGACGAAATTATGGTCCAATTTGATGACATTTTCTCATAGATGATTGCCTATGAATTTTGAAGCAATTGGATCAGTGATAGTTACTGCGCATGGTAAAACTTTTTTTGGCTAGTCGTAATTACTAGGACCTAATAGGTCTGTAATTACAGTGTGTAACACAGGCGTTGTGATTACAGGACCTAACTTAACTTCATTTTATATAAACTGGATTTTACCTGGCAAACATTTCAGCTTGCCTGACGCCCAAGGCATTCCTTTCGGATAGTGAGAAGGATCAGATTTCGGTGGATTGCAAAACTCGTGGCAGCAAGGGTCCTTCTTCACGACCCACGGCTTCTTATCCTTCTTCGGCTGCTCTTTCTTTTTGACGTCTGCCTTCTTATCTCCCTTCTTCGGCTGCTCTTTCTTCTGGTCTTCCTTCTTTCCTTTGGCGCCCGCAGGGGCGCCCGTCTTGGACTTTGAATCTCCCTGCTTAGACTTCGGCGTTACCGGTTTGGACTTAGGCGTCCCCGTCTTCGAAGTCGGTGTTCCGGGTTTGGAGCCCTGCTGAGGAGTTGCGGGTTTTTGAGCCGTTTTTGGATTAGAAGCGGTTGGGGCAAGCTGGGCAGTGGAGCCCTCAGGAGTTGTCGCAGAAGGTGGCGCAGCAGGTGCCGCAGGAGGTGGCGCAGCAGGTGCCTCTGGCGCCTGCGCTTCTGGATTTTCTCCTTCACCTTCCTCCATTTTCGATCTTGAAATTCACTGTCCTAAACTTGTCTTGATTGTTTTTTCATGTTTTGACCAACGATTGGGTACTAAGTTGTCATGGTCAAGTATGTTCGAATGGTGCCAATAATAAACATTGTAAGATACCTCATACCGACTCTTGCATCATAAGCAAAAATTGAGTCTCCACTATAATTGTAGAGGGGTTTTACTGCACTATGTGCATAGTTGCAGATGAGGATGCAAAACTGCTCCATCATCCAAAACAATCGAACCAAAACAAAAAAATACTTGTACCTACCCCCTACTTTATACGTTAGCGGGCCGATTGCTTGGCGTCAAAAAACAAATTTTACCATCCCACCGAAGACCCGTGAGCTGCCGGCTAAAAGGGGTATAATGATAAAACACGGCTATCTAAAAGCCGTTAAGGGGAAACCAGGCGAAGGGAGAGAGGAGAGGGGATGGAGCTTTTAATTCGCCTGGGACCTAGTTGACAAACTCATTTAACGTCAGGTGAAGCCATCCTCTTTTTACCCCCACCACTCAGTCACCCACACCCACGACCCACGTCCCACGTCCTACGACCCACTCCCATCCAGAGCTGGTCTCACTCGCTCGCCCCTCTTCACCGGCCAGTAACTGGATTGTCGGATGAGTCATCCGAACTGCACTGGAAGTGGTCTCGGTGATGCCCGATCAGATCAAGTCATCAAGTACTCGATACATCTTCATTCCCCCATTCGTTCGTTCCATTTTGTACCCATAAGGCTCAAAAATAGAAACAGTAAACCGAAATCTTCATTTCATTATACCTACCTATTAGTGATAAAAGGTCGTTTCAATTTTGCCTGTCTGTAGATATGCATTACACAGCGAGTAGCAAGGACGGTTTCGGGGTGAATCTCCTGAGGCTGAGCCTATATAGTTACAATAGGGTACTCTTACCATCCCAGAATAATATACTCGTACGTTGGTAACTTGAGAAAACAGCAATATTGTAGATTCAGGTTTGCCCAAGTTCAATGTGCTGCTGCAGGTTCAGAATGGACTCCTTTGTAGGACCTTCCTTTTACTCGTAGCGTAGTTATCCCTTTTTGAGTCAATATCCACGTATCTAGTATCCTAATAACTATTCTATCCTTGTTAGTTCTAACCACCCTCCCATAACTATTTTTCTTGGGATGTCCATATTCATGAACTCAGTCTCATCTCATGACGTCCCTTGAAGCTGCCCCTGACTAATCGCCATAGCCGTAACTCTATTAATAGTTCACTGCAACTCTGTGAAATTATGATGTTCTAGCACAATGAGCTTACAAGGGAGATGGTATTTTGGGTTCCATTACACAAAAAATTGTATATAGTATATTTCATATATTTCATATTGTATATTTTATATTGTAGTAGTATAGTGTGTATTGTGTACACATGTACATGTGTACATTATTGTAGTAGTGTAGTGTGTATATTGTTCATTTCATTATTGTATATTTCATATTCTCATATATTGTATCTTCTCTTTCGTCTCCTAAACAGTTGGTTATATTAAAAAACCTTTAATGTGAAAGTTTGTTTTGAAGGCGATCAGAATGATTCTAGTGTACCTAAACATTTTTTTGAATTCTCGATTGTATAATAATTTAAATTGTTTCTGGCTGATCTGATCAAGTTTCCCTCTCTCATAGTTTATTCAACAAAATAGAGAGATTCCAAACATTGAAATAGAATTGAGTAGTTTTCGGAAATCAAAAATGTGCAAAATCCCCTCCATGCGAGGTCGGTACCTGTTTATGTTGGAGTTGGTCCAGAGTTGCCGAAGGAAAGGTTGACACTTCTAAAAATCCCTCAAATCGTCATATAAGGCGCTACGTGTCAGATTCCGGACCGTAAGTGACGCTAAGTATGGTCTGAAAAATCAAAAATGGTGCCAAATTGTCAATATATAAATTTTTAAAATAATACAAAAGATGAGTTTGCAAGCCTGAATTTTTGGAGCATTCTTCTGAGTCAAATTTTAAAATTTAAGGATCAGCAATAGCTTAAAATGGTTTTTTGAGGTTTTTGGGGAAAATTACAATCTAAAGTCATTTTCTATATGATCCACCCATCAAATATCATCAATTTTCGTAGTTCAACATAACTAATATTCGGTTGAACAACTCAAGAAAATGTTTCATAAAAAATTCGTTCTTTAAATCATGCTGCATGACTGAAACTTTTATTCAACCATTTTAATAACAATCTTCGTGATTTTTCGAAAGTTAAAGAAACCCCTTTCTTCCCCTTATTACAAACCCATATTTTGAAAAATTTTGGAGATCACGAAGAAAATTATTGTGAAAAAATGTTACAGTCACTGGATAAGGAAAGTGACGGGAGGCTCCTAATCAGAAAATTCGAAGAAAATGAAGCTGAAAAAAGGCTTCAAAATGTTAGTTATGCAAGGTTTTGAGAATTTTCTACAGACCATTCTAAAACGATTCCTGGAGTTCAACATTCTTTATTTCATATTTTCATGTAACATTTTCAAGTCATTGTTTTTTAAATGTTATTATATATATGTGTGTGTGTGTGTTTCTGGAGTTGGATGCAAGTTTGGTAGACCGTTTTTTATAATTCTGGTAGGTTACTCCCTTTGTTGAGGTTCGGTCAGTAAAATAAGAAGAATTTTTCCCGACGTTGGAACTTGGATCCAACCAAGAATGTACTTGTGTGCTCTCTACTTAATATCATATTATGAAAATACTACTCAATTGAAAAAATCCGAACATTTTCAAAATGTCAATATTTAACGTACAAAGAAAGATTTCGTCTGCCAGAATTTGTGGAGTCTAATTTTAGGGGTAAAATTTTGAATATTAAGGGTCAAAAACGTGTTTTTTGAGATGTTTGGTATAAATTGTATTTTGGGTAAATTACGTAACATTTTGAACAGGAATATTGTGGTATATTGGGGACCAACGGAAAATTTCCTATACGAGTACTCCACCAAATATAAAAATAGTTGTGTGGGCAGTATAGCTTCCCCACTTTTATAATAAGGACGTGAGGAAGCAATACTACAAAATCGGTTAAAATGATTCATTGAAAATTCGACCATCAACTCATGCTGCATGAATGGAGCTATTTAATTTCACTATTACTTTGGCGATTGGAGATATCCTGTTGGAGTTACGCTTTGTATACCCCAGGATTGTACTCTGGCTATCGATCAGTGTCGCCAATTTAAATTCTAAATTTGATTCCGAACCGTTGTTGGAGCATAATAGTTCTATTCTATGGAGATTCAGCGCTTGTAGCTTGTTCTACGTCGGCTGGAGGGGAGAGGGTTTGTCTTAATGTTATTTTAATTTATTCATGATCTCTCTCCGCCCTTCTCCCCTCCCCTAAACCCATTCTATCCCGTTTTCCCAGCGACCTGGAAACCGGGAGAGGGCCGGAAGCGGCAACACGGAGATCCCACGGCGCTCCCTCTTTGGTCGTTTAATTGAAATGGTTCCGAAATACTCTATCAAGAGCTGGAACACCCTCCTGGAACACCCCCCCCCCCCTCGGAACACCCTCCAGAAACGCCGTCTTTTCTCATCCCATTCCTGGCTCAGACTCCTCTGACGGGTTTTCGCGTGCAACGCTGGTGTAGTCAACTTCTACCTCCAGGGCTTGAAGGGCTTTGCCACTCGTATTGATCCTTTTAGCTTCTCCTCCTCTTTCAGCTCAGCTTCGCTTTACTTGGATAAATTCTGCACAATGTTTTCTTTACGACTAGATTGTTTTCTTCACTTCATCAATCCATCACACGTGATTCCAAAAAAAAGTCAAAATTTAGTTCGCGGAAATAACTACTTTTCTCGGTTTTTATTATGTCCCTCACTAGTGAGTGGCGTCCTATTGTATTCGATCTGGGACGCAGGAGGACAACACTAACTGAGAAAAAGAAGAACCACTCAGAAATCCGTTTCAGACCACCCTGAATCCAAATCCGTGGAAAAACATCTGCTAATTTCAAGTTCCGTAGGCATTATATAGCTTCCTCACTCTTATAACATGGATGTATAGAGTCAGTTAGTGAACATTTCAGCAAAATTGGCAGAATGGTTCCGGAGTTATGCCTATGACGATAAATTACAAGTTTGCGCTTGCGCAGTAGCCATAACTCATCCAATTGTGGCGATGTTCTTTGGTAATTGTCTTAGAGTCAGCCCCCAACTACACTCCGAATTTGAGCGGAATCGGTCCATTAGAAGCTGAGAAATGTCAAGTGTGCGCGTTCTCATATTTTCCACTTTTTTTTACTGATGTGCAACGTCAAAAGTGCGCTTTGGCCTGAATCGTTCAGTACCAGGGCGAACAAAAACTAGATTTTGTTTCTGAACATCCTGAAACACATTCTGTGAAAATTTGGTGATTTTTGGGGCACTTTTAGCAAATTCGACCAAGAGCTCTAGCTACATTTTTTCAAGGGAAATCGCTTAAAAAAAAAAAGCCTCTTACCCGGTTGTTTACCTGACTTATTGACGTATTGAAGAACAACACAAATGATGCGATGTGATTGAAATATAGAACGAATGTTGATATTTGCTCGTCTCATACACGATCTGACACAACAAGCATCAATCTGTTGTGTTTCTCGTAATGAATCGGTGGCTTCGGTACCTACTCAGTTTCCGACAAGATTTCCGACGACGACGGTGAGGAAATTCTGTTATTGGTTAATTTTTTTTTGAATTTCAGAAAAAAAATTTTAATTTAAATTTAAATATTTTAAATGCAATTTTTTTTAACTAAATTTAATTTTTGAAGAATTTCAGGGAACATTTTGATTTTGTTCTTAAGATTTCGGGGCAAATGCAATAAATTAATAAAAATAGAGGAAAAGGTCTTAAATTATATTTTCTGTTGAAATGTGATAATATACAGCTAAACTCTGTCTGTCACCTTAAATAATTTCTGCCACCTTTTAGCATCATCTATCAACTGATTCTTCCTCGAAAGTGAGGAAGCTATACTGCCCACACAACATGGCAGACTTTTTTTGGGAGATACGTAGGTAGATCCTTATGTCTCATTCAGACCGTACATCGCTGAGACTTCAAAATGTTTCAGAATCATCCCTGTCTTGATAAAACTCTAATACGTCTAAAGTGCGGACGTAGAGATAAATCTGAGACGTCTCACTGACGTCACATGGCTATTTTACGACGTCTCTGAGATGCATCGTATCTCATTTGAAACGTATTAGAGGTATAATACATACCTAAGACGTGTGGGTACAGGTAAACGAGCGGACATTCAAACCTAATATTCCTATTTTTATTCGAGTTTTACAGTGCGGAGACGTTCCGAACCAGCTTAATAATGTGATAAGAAGGAATGATAGACTGACAAAAAGAAGGGAAAACACCCAGAAAATTGGGAGGGGGTCAGTGAGAGGGGAATGTCGGGCAGTCCATTTCTAGTGAAACTCAATTTCTGTTGGAGTAAATGAACTTAGTCACGCGAATCCTCTGTTAAAGCTCACCATAATATCGTTTATCGGATCCTTTTTTCGCTGCTGCTACCAATAAAGTTTGTGTTGAATTATTAAACCAAATGCGGGCATAGAGGTTACACATCGAACAACGAATTTCCCCGAATTCGAAATTCCTGCGTGACATCGTTGGCCGTAAGCACCTATATGAATTCCTTAATTTATTATCGAATAATATTTTATTTTTATTTTCAATTTGTTTATTGGATTTGTAACTACAGTAGTAGGTACACCAGAGCTTATTGAGGCCAAGTATAACAAAGTCGTTTAAAAATATCGCACTGATTCAGCAGAAAATATTGTTCCTTCAAATTTCAACTTCAATCTGCTTCTAAGACGAAACGTTCCAATTTTGGTTTACTATTTTCAATACTGAACCTTTGGAATCGCTCACGAAATTTTCTTAACCCCCCTCGAAATTTGGTGTTTTACGTTTCAGGATAGGCACGAAGAATCCGAAAGTGAAATAAATATAAAACGCTGCAAATTATTACACAAAGGTTAATTTTATTTCTCCATAGATCACCCATCTGTAAAGATCTTATTGGTTACATTCGTTTATAATAAACTATCAGCTAAATCAATCAATTTAGACCTATCGTCTTATTCGATTTTTGGGTTATATCTTGAATCGAACCTGAAACTATTTTTGGGGGGGGGAGTGTGGTAAAGAAAAAAGAAAAATGTTCGTGTTCGATTTCTAACGTTCATTTTTGCTTCCGAGTCTACCAAGGTAGCGGAAGCATTGTTTTCACTTTTGGAATGTGAAAAAAATTTTATATCCAAAATCGAAATTTCAACTCGCGTTTTACGTTTTAGGCCTTCCTGAACAATTTTGGTTTCATGTCTGTCTGTCTGTCTGTCCGGGAATCCTTGCAACACGCATAACTTCCACAATTTCAATCCAATTTGATGAAATTTTCAGGGGTTTCGCGGGTTAGGCCCCAGATGGTCCCCTATGAAATTCATCACCAGCCGACCAATGGTAGCCTCTGCGCATGCGTAAACGTCAAATCCTCGAAACGTCAATTTCTCGCGACCTAATGGTCCAATGCCGCTCAAATTTGGAGGGTAGTTGAAGATTGAAGGTTTGATGGTACCCGACGAGTTTCATCAAGATTGGATCAGCGTTACCTACTGCGCATGCGCAAATCTTGAAATCCTTGCAACACGTATAACTTTCACACTTTTCATCCGATTTCGATGAAATTTTCAGGGATTGTGCAGGTACTAATAATCCCTTTGATGATGTATAAATATGTTATTCATATGTCTTATATATACAATCATGTTATGGATACGAGGAAGCTATGTGCCACACCCAACTTGGCAGACGTTTTTTACCCTGGATTTTGGCTCACTTGAGCATATCCTTGGGGGGGATTATTTATTTTATTTATATTTCAGCTCAACTTTTTGGACTCAAGTCCCCATGATAGGCTTCACGTGATTAGATCAGAGGTAAGGTTCATTATTGAATATAATAAACCATAATCCGTCTATCCACCGTCCGTGACACTTTGCTTAGTCACGAAGGACCAAAATCAATGAAATTTAGTGTTCTGGGGAGCCCATTGCGGTCCAGTTGTGCCCCGAAGCTTGGGGTTAATGTCAGTCGTCCCTAAGAAGTACAAACTAGAGGGTGAAATACCCAAAACGCCATAGCTCGAAAACTTCAAATGGAAAGGTAAGTATGTTTTTTTTTTTTTTTCGTCGATTTTAAATAGTTTTCAATTTTAGCGAATTTTCTAAGAAAATGAAGCTATTGCAAT
>JAEMON010000004.1:13117864-13137515 GCA_030264115.1 Lygus lineolaris | reverse complement strand
GTTATTTTACTTCTTCCTGTCCATCTCTTCACTTCACTCTAACCCGAGACCCCCAATTCGATAGAAACTATTGATACAGATAAACATTGTAAATACAAAACAGAAACGAAGGCCAGACGTGTTGACACAGACACAGGACATCACCTTGTTATGGTAGACTGCACGAGCGGGTGAGGAGACCGCGAGCTCGAGGTAGACCGCATATTGAACCAGTACCTTGGGTTCTGTTGGATCAGTGCTCACGGATATTAGCAGAGCTCATTACACACACTCCTTACGTGAAGGTACATCACAGCTACGGTCGAACTCCACTACATACTTGGTTCTTTCTTTCGCCTTTCTTCCATACCCCCACCTTCATGTTTAGACAGCAGTAGCGAATTGAAGTTTTCCATTAGGTAGGTAGGTAGGTACCAGTCTGTAGCGTAGCGAGGTACTTTTTCCAGAGGTACCGCACCCATCACCTCTCCATCCACCTATCTATCCTAATTACTGCCTAAGACCAATAAGTTCAAAAAACGGATAACCTCCCCCTTCCCCTAACCATTTCGGCGTTGCACAGTTTTTCTCAGCCAATGTTCGAAGGATTTTGATGCATTTAGTGGTATTCTTCTTATTTTATCATTCTCTAGGGGGATGTGCCTTTCTGCCAATTTGAATTTTGAAAAAGGACTTGGAAAATTGAAAATTACGAAATTAAAATGATACCTACATAATTAAGCTGAATTGGGTAACGGGAAGAATGCCGCAAACCGCATCAAAATCGGCCAAAAATTGACTGAGAAAAATGGGGAAAACGAATTACTGGCGGGGGTTCCGCCAGTGGTGTGAAACATTTTTCCAACTTTTCTCAGCCAATAATTGATCAATTTCAAATCTTTTTTCCGCATTCTTTCTCTTTTTAATTCTGCAGGGCAACACACTTTCGAAATTTTAATTTTCAAAAATTTCACTTTTTGTTATCAAGTTAAAATTGAGAATTTGAAATTTTGATAGTGCGTTGCCCTACAGAATTAAAAACATGAAAGAATGCCGAAAACAGATTGGAAATTGATCGATTATTGGCTGAGGAAATTTGGAAAAGCGTTTTAACGGTAAAATGGTAATGGGAGGGGAGGGTTACTTGAACTCTATAATTCCCGAGATTTGCGAATTTTTTATGACGGTTCACACCCCGGCCGGAAAACCCTTAATATAAATGGTACTCGTACATTCAAGATCAGCGTGACATTTTGTAAAAGGCCTCAACCTCAAAGTAAGACCGTCACGTTCAGGACCACCCTGTACAAGTACATGCTTGACATATCAGTTTCCTTTCAGCTGAATGAGGACAGCAGTGCCTTCACAGTCGAGTTTGCCATTGTAGGCTTCACCTTGAACTCAGCCACCTAATTTCGAGGTGGACTACAGTTTTTACGTTCCATCAGTTTCTTTGATAATATCAAACATAAATAATATTATGTACTTTACCAATGGAGTCCAGTGCATACCCCTAGTTGCCCAAGCTGATATTATTTTTTATTCACAATTAGGTATTTCTATCTGTTTCAGAAATGGCAAAAACTCATTCGGGGACGAAGGCTCCCCGCAAGCAGGGGTTCAATCCCTCGAAGCACAGCATGAACCCCGAGCGACCCACAGAAGGCTTGAAAGGTGTAGCCCGACCAAGAACTAAAGGCACGATCAAGCGCCTTCAGATGTACAGGAATTTCAAAGCAAAGCGCAACAAATCCGGCGAAATCATCTGCCCAGCTCCTTTCCAAGGTTGGACGCAGTCTGGCACTGTAGCCCGTGTGGAACCCAACAGGAAATGGTTCGACAACTCCAGAGTCATCGGACAGAGCGCCCTGCAGAAATTCCAAGAAGAAATCGGCAAAGCTGTCAAAAACCCGTACGACGTGGTTATGAAACCAACTACCCTCCCAATAACGTTGCTGAACGAGAAGAGCAAATTCCAGAGAGTCCACCTTCTTGACACAGAAAGTTTCGAATCGACGTTTGGCAAGAAGAAACTACGGAAAAGGCCCAACTTGAAAGTCAAAGACGAAGCACATATGAGTGAAGTCGTGGAAAAAATTGAAGAAACCTACAAAGACGAGACTGATTTCGATAAAGTTAGGGAGGATACCTCGGAAAAACCGGCGCAAAGGGATTGGATCATGGGAGCAGGACAGAGTAAAAGAATATGGAATGAACTCTTCAAAGTCATTGATTCCTCCGATATTTTATTGATGGTATTGGATGCCAGAGACCCAATGGGAACGAGGTCGCACCACGTTGAAGCTTATTTAAAAAAGGAAAAACCCCATAAACACTTAGTTTTTGTGTTGAATAAAGTAGATTTAGTGCCGATTTGGGTAACTCAACGGTGGACTGCTATACTTAGTAGCGAATACCCCACGATAGCTTTCCATGCTTCTCTCATGCACCCGTTTGGAAAAGGAGCTCTAATCAATTTGCTTCGACAGTTTTCCAAATTGCATCAGGACAAAAAGCAAATCAGTGTCGGCCTTGTTGGATATCCTAACGTTGGTAAGAGCTCTGTTATTAACGCTCTAAGATCTAAAAAAGTTTGCAAAGTCGCTCCAATTGCAGGAGAAACCAAAGTTTGGCAGTACGTGACGTTAATGAGGAGGATATATCTGATTGATTGCCCTGGTGTGATTTATTCTACAGGCGAATCAGAAAGTGACACAGAAAAAGTGTTGAAAGGGATCGTTCGTGTTGAAAATGTTCCAGAACCCGAACAGTACATCGCGGCGTTGTTGGAAAAGGTGAAGAAAGAGTATGTTCAAAGGACGTATAAACTCAAGGATTGGGAGGACGACGAAGATTTTTTGAGACAGCTCGGGCAAAAGACTGGAAAACTTCTTAAAGGAGGCGAATCTGATTTGCCGACTATGGCGAAGATGGTTTTGAACGACTGGCAAAGAGGTAAATTGCCGTATTACACACCACCAGCTGGATTCGAAGTCCCAAAAACTGTGGAGGCCAAGCCTCAAACTGAAGAAGCCCCCGATAACCCAAATGCCGCTAAAAAGCTACCCCACAACTTCGAGTTAGTCCAGGACTTCAGTAAGATCAGAGTTACAAACGAATTCCCTGGAGAAGAAGACCTGTACGAGCCTGTCAAGATGCCTGAGAAGACGAAGAGGGTCAAGCGAACGAAGGAAGATTCTTCTAGTGACGAAGGTTCGGACGTGGAAGAGTATCTTGAAACTTATGACGGACCAAGTGAAGAGCCTGAAGTTACTTCGAACCTCACCAGCAAGGAACGAAGAAGGATCATGAGAGCCAACAAAAGGAAGAAGACGGGAAGTAATTTCTATGAAGTTTCCAACGTCAAGAATCGCAATAGGGATCGAAAAATCCCAAAAGCCACTAAGAAGTGATAGAAACCTCTTTACTGGAGGAAATCATTTTGTAAATAAAATATTGACAATACATGAACCTATTTTTGGTTTATTTTTCTTGCTGATTAGAGGTTCCCATATAATATGTACCTACATTCTATATCTCGAGAGATGATAGGTACCTACATACGTATGAACTAAGAGTGATTAGCGGATACCATATATAGTTGGAATCAGCACAAAATTTAATAGGTCCTACAAGAATGGCCATAAAATATTTTTAAGTAAGTTAAAATGATTCTTCGAAAATGCATTCATGCTGCTTTACAAACTTTTAAAGTTACTTACCTAAAGTACGTTGGTTGAATTGAAAATTTGAATTGAAAGAAAAAACCGTCCGCTTAGTTTGGTTGTCCAGTAAGAATAGGTAGTACAAATTAGGGACGGGATACCGTTAGAAAAAGATCGATTACAATATTTCTGAGTGGCATCGATACCGATATAATATCGGATCAAAACATCGATGGTATTATCTCTTATCTCCACCGTTAGCAAGCACCCTTGAACTTTTGGCTCACCTTGGTCGGAACTTTTCCACGCTATCTCAAGTGACAAAACAATACCTCTCATCTGTTTTTACTTCTGTTCCATCAGAACCTCTCTTCTCACAAGTACATTCTCACCGCAGGAAGAAATAGACTCAAGGGAGCCAGTTTGAACAAATTGGTGTTTTTACATTCAATTGAGGAGAAGTAATTTTTCTAAGAAAACGTTATTTACTCACCTGCTATTCTGAGTTTTTAGCGAATTTTTGAAGAAAATGAAGCTATTGCATTGGCATCAAAATTTTGGCAATTTTCTTCTTGGAAATCCGTTTCAGACCATTCTTAAACGATTCCTGAAATTGAACACTTTTTCATATGTATATACATATAGCATCTCCAAGTCAAGTTCAACCTTTTCCAAGTCAAATTCAACTTTTTCCAAAACAAATTCAACCTTTTCCAAACCAAATTCAACTTTTTCCAAGTCAAATTCAACTTTTTTCAAAACAAATTCAACCTTTTCATAATTATCGGCAAAATGTACATAATTGTGGTTGGAGTTGGAAACGATGGTCGAAAAGAAAATGTAATACGTAGGTTGTAAGTAATATACCTATTATGTAATGAATCGTTTATGTAAACAAAGGTGACATGTATCTCTTTTAAAATGAACAAGTTTTGTTGTACCAATAGCACTGAAAGACGAAAAATGAACGATTTCTTCCCAAAGGTAAAACTAAAAATTATACTTTTAATATTGAAAGCACTTGGCCATCAGTGGAGATGCTAGTGTACACATTTTTAGAAATTTTGCTGATAATTATGAAAAGGTTGAATTTGGTTTGGAAAAGGTTGAATTTGTTTTGGAAAAAGTTGAATTTGACTTGGAAAAGGTTGAATTTGACTGGGAAAAAGTTGAACTTGACTTGGAAATGCTATATATATATATATATATATATACGTAGTATGTAGCAATAAGTATTGCTTGTGTATCGAGGTTCGGTCAGGATAATTGAATAGTGGTTTATTCCAACGTTTCGTTGATTTATTTCAACATTTTCAAGGAGAATAATTTTTGAGTTGGCAGTAGGCGTGAAATGGAGTGGAGCAAGTTCCTCATAGCACACTAACTTATCAACTCCATAATTCCGGTCGTAGGTGTTCCAAACCGTTGACGAATTTCTGCAAAAAAAGCCATTGTTGATCATGTAGATTTTGTTTGGTATCGGGCTTCCTTCTCCTTGAACTCGAGTTGATAAGTTAGTGTGCTATGAGGAACTTGCTCCGCTCCATTTCACGCCTACTGCCAACTCAAAAATTATTCTCCTTGAAAATGTTGAAATAAATCAACGAAATGTTGGAATAAACCACTATTCAATCATCCTGACCGAACCTCGATACACAAGCAATACTTATTACTACATACTACGTATATATCAACGGTCGATAGCTCATATACCACTATATATGTGTGTGTGTGTGTCACTCGAGAATATCTGCCCGAGGGATCGAGATAAAAAATCCGAAAACTTTTTAAAATGTCAATAATATCAAAAGTAAGGATGGTTCGTAAGGAGGTTCGTTGGCCAGAATTTTTAGAGTACTCAAAGGAGTCAAATTTTGAAAATTTAGAGTAAAAAATAGCTAAAAAACGCGTTTCTGAGGTTTTTGGTGTGAATTACCATCCTAAACATAGGAACATAATGGTGTATTCGGAATCAGCGTAAAATTTCCTATAAGAATCACACACCAAATCGGTTAAAATTATTCTTTGAAAATTCGCTCACCAAGAAATTGCTGCATGAATGGAACTTTTTTTAACTTCTTTTCCATCAGTGATTTTGAAGTTCTTGTAGTTTAGAATTGTCTCTTATGGGTTTCTCTCGATACTCAAAAATGAATATCAGGAACTGTGTGAGGCCTGCTTGGTGAACGGTAGGGGGGGGAGACTGATTATGGAAGGCTAACCAACCTCCAGCTTTGGTGGAATCGGCGGGGAACACGGCTGGCTTGGAATACACGATGTTGTGAGCATTCCTGAGAGCTGTTATAAACTACCAGGTGTCACAGAATTGTTGTTACCCTAATAGACTGTCATGTTCAGAACCAATTTTTGGCTATTCAGGCAACACTATCGGGTTGGGTTGTTGAGCAAACGGGTGGGAGTAGGTAGTCATGGAAAATCAATTTTCCTTTCCTATACCTGTACCCACAAATTCTTATGATGTACACTGTTGTTGTATACCAACCTACTATCATAAATGAAGCAATTTTCCAATTCAATCCATGGTGCCAGTAAGGTTACCTTCGTTTTCGGGAATCCATTCGGAGCCCCATTCGTTGACGAATAGGCCAGTTCTGTGACTCTACTCGTAACAAGATACAAGCACATGCGCACTGACTGATTTCTATTTGTTGAGCTCCCAACTCGTACTAACGTACCCACTCGTAACCCGACTCGCTTCTCGTTTACCTGCAAGAACTGTCTGAAGTCTCTACTCCAGGACTACTACCTAACCCACTTAGGTAAAATTAAAAAAAGCGAAATGAAAAAGATTGACAGCAACTGTTAGGTAATAAGTCACTTTATTGAGATAATAAGATAAATACAGATCATAAACACTAACAATGAATAATAAACTAATTTCATAAATTAAATAATGAAAATTAAAAATAAAGATCTCTGTTCATAGAAATAAAATTGAACAACAATAATCACGAATAACAAGAAACTGAAAGGAGAAGAAAGAATAATATGAAGGTAGTCAGCAGAATGCAAATCGACCATCCAAAGTGAAAATTCATCTAGACGTTCAGAATTTTTGTTTTTCAAAATTGACTGGGAGCTGAAATAACTTCTGATATTCTTGAAATTTAGATTATTCAACGTTCTTCCTTCACATTATCCCTTTGAATGTACACAACCTATATAAAATTAAAATTTTAGTTAATCTCTTAGGAAGAGAGTTATTGAGACGAATTGATAGGCAATTACGATCCATTCGTTTAGTAATTCGAACCTAAAAGTGGGGCGTGGGGGAGAGAGCTCATTGGTATGTTGACTGTTTATGATCTTTTCTTTTCCGAAGAGGGTCAGGAGGAACCCCTTCTCACTGAGACCAAGAGAGATCTATTGTGACCTGATCTATGATCTCAGTATCTGCTTCAAAATTTCCAATGGCACGCGAAAATTGCACAAATTTTATACATGATTTTCGGGTGAGAATACTCGGTAAAACGATCATTAGGAATATCTGAACGCTTTAAACTGCGCCAGCCTTACAGAGGTTCTATGATATAGTAAAAATCATGTGGGTACATAAAATGTTATCATCAATATTGGGAGAGGTCGGAAATAATTATGATAAGTAGTTTTATTGCATTCAAAAAAGGGGTGAGGGGATTAATTGATTTGTGCATTTTACAATTTCTCATACATGCTTTTTTTCTATGATGGGAACACGATAAATTTTTTCGTGGATAAGCGGGATTAATTTGACCCTATTATATAGGTAGGTACGTTTAGATAAGAGCACGAACTCTTGGACAAAACGAACTAAAAATTCGAAAAACGTTTTGCGGGCACCGCAAAATGAAGGCGAATTTAGATCTTAAATCCAACAATTCTATTGCACTGGGGAAGGAAAGGGGGTTCATTACGATCCATTCATTCTGACTAGTGAATTATGCCTATAACTGAGCTGGATAGAAAAGTTTGGTTAAAACAATGGCCACATTTTTGTGCTATTATAAGAAATAAAATCCACAATCCAAGAAATGAAATACGAGGTATCATATTTAATCAACAACACACAAGACGAGTAATTAAAAATCAAGTCGGAAACAAACCCGAAAGAGCATCAGTTTAATGAACAGCTGGAAGATGCCTTATGCCGTAAGCATTGTTAAAAATTCAAAGATTATAAGTGATTTTATTATCCATCTTTCGTGACGAAAAGATGCAATAAAAATGGAATAATCTTGCACCTTGCCTCTTTGCTTAAGTACAATACAACATCAATATTTACGTTATATAAATATAAGTTGAAGAAATATTAAATATCAAGATGAAAAATTATGGAGGGAGTGCGAAAAATTGGAAGATACGACCATAAGAGAAGAAGAAACATCTTGATTAAGAATACGTTAGAAGTTTCAGACATATTTATGTTAATATGTACGTGTAACCAGAATGAGTAGGGGTTCGCGCACACAGTACACAAGAAAAAAATTCAGTTCGCTTGCGTTTTTTGAATGCGAAGACCGCATTTTGAGCCGGAATATCCGGTTGATGATGTAAAGATGAAATTTTGAACGCTGACGCTGCTCAGACGTCGACGACCATCTTCTTGTGGATATCGGTGTTTCCAACCACCTAAAAATCAACAGATGGATGAGAAATGCACCACCGCCAGGGCTCATTCCAAAGGTTTCAATAGTTTTTGCTACCTCACTACCGCATTAGGGATGCAAAATCGGTCGCCAACAATCGATTCAGAAAATCTTCACACAATCGAAATCTTAAAAGCAATTGCACTAATTAATTGGGTGAAAAAAAATCGTTTTCCAAAAAATCGATTTTTCAAGAAACTTATTTAATTTTTAATTAAAAAAAATTATGTGAATGTTTTGATAGTTTGGTATTTTACCTATTAAATTAGGTAGGTTTTTATTTATTTAAAATTCAATTGTCTTCTTTTTTTTTACAAAAATAATGGAACTTTCAATGTTTGCATGAAAAATAAAATTGTAATGGTGGGGTCATTCAAGAATTTAAAAACTTGCTTGGTTCAATATCTAATCATCAACAATGTCAAGGCCATAGACAAAACCAAGTTGCAAAGAACGTCTTATTATCTAAAAAAAAAAAAAAACCATAAAGAACAACGGACAAAAGTTTTGTATAAAAATTTACATGCTCGGATTTACTCCAACAAAAGTCCAAATCCATTTCGGTTCGCCGAATTTCCAAGGATTATTTTGAAGTGGAAAGACTTTTTTGTGAGGGGTGGAGGATTTTTTTTTCAATCGATTTTTGAAGACCAAAAAATCGATTTCTGGCTAAAAATCGGAACAATCAACCGATGGAAGAAAAATCGGAGATGAAAAATCGATTTTTCGATCCAATTGAAAATCGATTTGCATCCCTATACCGAATGCAGGAGATAGGTCCTGCCTGTCTGGTTTCCACTTCCATCCCCTGTTTCTTTGCTTCTTAACGAGTTACAAAGTATGTATTAGTGTGAGTAAAAAAAAGGTGTCCCGCAAAATAAAAAATAGTATATTTTCCGACATACCAGCACCTCCGATCCATTTTATGCTGAGCTTTATGTACTCATTAAATTTTCTCAAGTACTTATACGCGCGCTGGAAAGAACACTGGTACATCTCCGACGCACTTCTGAGTTTTTTACCTATGGAAAGAGCTTGACGAGCTTATCACAGGGGTTGTGGCTAGGGACTGATGATTTTACCAGCCATAGTATATTGTAGTATCTATTTTAATCAATCATGGATAATATAAGTGAGGAAGTGCCTCTGTGGAGTGCTTTTTGAGATACGAAGTTTTGCATTGTGGACTGCCGTATCGCAGCAGCATCTGCGCATGCGCAGCCAGTTACGAAACTTCGTATCAAGATACGACGTCGTATCTCTTACAGAAACTTCGTAAAGTTCGTAAAGATACGACACTTCAGACACCACGGAAAGTTCGTATCATTGGTGTCGTATCGCAAAATTACCTTCCACAGCGATAACAAGGCAAATTTTTTCTTTCAAGCTGATGCTCAGCATACACTTGAAAAACAATGTTGAGGTCTTTGGCAGACAATAAAACGAGATTGAATTAAGTCAAGTATTCGTCCATGATGAAAACTGTGACTTTACGATATGGACAGATATTGGGATATGAAAGGTTAGCTTCCACTTTGCTTGTCCCAGCCAATACAATACGAAAATTAGATGTGAATCTTCGTATTGCTCGTATTTTGTGTTAGCCATGGAAGTAGAAATCTATTCCTACCTCCATTGCGTTAGCCTCACTTTCCAACTACCATGGAAGTAGAAAGATAATATACCATGTCAGTAAGAAGTATGGTATGTTCCTACCTCCATGGATAATACGCTCCACGACCAAAGACACGCTGTCCATCTCAGACTCCGGAAAATTTCCTTCCATTTTACAAACTCTCGATTTTTAGTTTGTCTCTTCTAGTTTTTAGTAATTATTTTTTTGAAGAATGGACCACATTTTCGTCACACATTCAGGGTAGATGAAAAACATTTAAAAAAAAAAACTGGAATTTGCTCATTATCGTGTAAAAGAAACAATTATACATTCGTTATTCTTATTGCCCCCTTAGTAGATAGGTTACCTACTCTACTTTGTCTGGATTTGGCTAAGGATTTGTAAATGCGCATACTAGGTACAGCTAAATGTATGCTAGAGTTTGGTAGATAAGTTCTTACGTTGCAAAATTCTTCAAAATTGATTTTTCCGTCTTCATCTTTGTCAGCAAACAATATGGTTTTGTCGACAATTTGCTGCAACTGGGTGTCTTTGAGATTGTTGCCTACCATCATCTTCAGAACCTGTAGAAAAAGCAGATACAATTTCAAACTGAAATTATGGAGTTGAGGAGAAGTACATTTCAAGAGAAGAAGTACAGGTTTTGTAACACCTAAACAGACTCTAAAAGAATGAAAACAGAAACCGGGGTCAATGAAACCCCTTCGTTCCTTCGTTGAAATAGACAAACTTTTCATACACTCCGGTTTCTTTTTATTGAAATGCATGTTGGTTGGTTTTGCCAGATTCTTTTCTATAATTAGGGTGATCTGAGAAAGAAGTTCTTAGCGCTTTCGACATTCTAGTTCTCGTCAGAGCTTGAGTTGGTGGTTTAGTCGGGCCTGGTTAGCCGGCCCAGTCAATACATTCATCTTCGATCAATATTGCCGTCTTTTGGTTATAAACTTGATCCTTCATTAGTTCTGTCTAGTAGGTAGCATAGTATCGTTAGGGTGTTGTTGTTGCTATCAGCTCATGGGCATAGGCTTTTAATACTTATTTCTTGGGGTATTCGTGGGTCTTTGTCCACCATATTCTTATCTGCTATTTGGAAAGGGCTCGTTAGTACTTGATTTTGTGAGTTTGTATGGGGTCTTGTGCAGACATTGTGATATCAGCTCTTTGGAGAGGGCTCATTAATACGTGTTTTATGAGTTTGTGTGGGGCCTAGTCTGCTAGGTAACCTTGGTTATTAATGTTGTCAGCTCTTTGAGGAGGGCTTCAAATTCTGCAATAATTGGTGAATAATTAAGGAAGGGTTGCAGAACTAAAGCCATTAGGTAATAGGAACTGACGTAGGAAGAGATTTTGAGGGTATATTGAAGATTGGAATATGCAATCCTGAAACTACTAAGCACCAAGATCAAGTTTGTAACCACCATACGGCAATATTGATCGAAGATGTATTGACTGGGGCGGCTAACCACGCCCTACTCAACCACCAACTAAAGCTCTGAAGAGGACTAGAATAAACATGCATTGATATAAACGAAGTTCGCCGTGAAAACTCCTCCCCCAAGTCACCCTATTTATTGAAATGGGTCAAATAATTTTAAAAAAAATCAGTCGGTAGACCTACGGTTCTACAGTCAGATCATTTAATAATGATTAATTTTACGCCATTCAACTCCGAAGCGTAACAACGAACATTTCATCTTAACATCAAATACAAACAAACACAACCACCTGGTTTCCCTAACATTTTCTCCGTGACGCTTTTTTATGTCGCGGGGAAAAAATTAAACCGTCCTGTTAATCATTATTAAATGATAAAATGTAAAATACCAACCAAGAAATACAAAAAACCCAAGTGGAAATGGCACATAGCGCTATGTACGCGCACATAAATTGGAAAGTTTGAGCAAAATCGGACCATTACACTGAAACCAGTGCATGTTGAAGGAATTTGACATGAGCGCATACGCAGTGACCTAAACTAAGGCGAGCATTGAGGTATAAAAACAACTAATACAATCACTGAGTACCATAATGTTCACGACGTTATGTCAACATAAATTTGAAAAAAAAATTAGTGTTAAAACTCTTGATCATGTTGATGTTTGTTAGTTAGACAAGTGTGAACATAATCGTGAACAAAATTTAAGTTAGCTCATGCGTTGATTCAATTTTTTTCAACACAACTGTAATTTTTTTAATATCCAGTGGGTACTATTGATTCAATCATTATGAAATGCATAAGGGCGCTCAAGGGCACGATCCCTGAAAATTTGAACAAAATCGGATTAAAACTCTGGAAGATATGGCTGTAACAAGGAAATGCAGACAGAGAGACCGTCAGACAGACATGGAACCAAATTTGTTCAGAAAACTCGGAAACGTAAAACGCGATTAGAAAATTTCAATTTTGGAGAGACAAAAATGTTTTCGATTTTCAAAGTGAAAACAAAGCCTTCGGTAGAATTGGAAGCTGAAACAACTCACTTGGAATAGCTCCCCGTTTGAGATATATCCATCGTTATCCATATCGTAGATACGGAAAGCAAACCTCAATTTTGATTCTTTGTCTCCCTTGACGCTGAACTGAGAAACACCTTGGATGAATTCTGAAACATAAAATTTAAGTTAAAACAACCTACAAAATACCTACTCTGTCCCCCTAAGTTGAAACAGTTAATCTGCCATTTTCGTGTTTTTGGAGATTTTAAGCACGTGACTGTGTATATTTGAACGTAGGGCGTCTTTTGAGCTAGGTAAGCACATCATAACCCCATCAGAAAGCATTGAAAAGGGCAAAATCGTATATCCATTTTGCCACTTTGAGCCCCACCTCCTAACTTATAACATCCTAAGAGGTTGTTCCTAGGGTCAGAAGTCCTAAGTACCTACCAGAAAATGTAGAGGTAAGGAAACTGGAGCCCAGTACAACTTGTAAATGTTGGCATTGAAAAAGGCAAAATAATAATCTATCTCCATTTCGACATGTATACGATGTTTTAACATAAGGCAGCAGTATTTCTTACCTATTGAAAGTACAAGTGCTAGGCTGAATAGTAAAGGGAGTGCGGAACGATGGACTTCTTTACAAATTTCATTAGTGTTGTAACCTAAAAATTTTATTTCAACTGCACTAACCTTTGAAATCAACCTCGCCGTTGCCATCTTCGTCAAATATGTCGATTACCCGCTGCACAAGGGGATTCTGCTGGAGTTCAGGAAGAGACATGAACTCATCAATGCTGAGAGCTCCGGAGTTGTCCAAATCCAACTTCCTGAATCGCTTCCCAAGCCTTCTGATCTCGTCAGCGTCGACTAGAAGCAGAGCACGTCATAGTAGATAACTGGATACATTGTTTTTTTTGTTTTTTTAATTTGCATTGATTAATAAATTAATATTTTTACCATTACCTACAGAAAAACAAATAAAACATAATTTGCATAATGCGTACTTATTTCTCCTAGGATCCATGTAAAAATCCGTTCCAACGGCATTCTTCATAATTTTTGTAGTACATTTCAGAAAAAATACTTTCGTGCCTGCCACTTCCGCCATAGTGGCGCAAATGACACAAACTTTGTTTTTTTGCAATGGAAACTCCCCTTTTCATTTCTGATTCCGATTCTACGCAAAATTTCATGAGGAAACGACCCCTCACTCGAAAATATGAGGGCGCAAAAACTTGCGCAATTACGCTCCAAATGTGCCCTAGAAGCAAGAAATGCAGTTTTTTGGGTATAGCAAACTATGAGGTATGATAGATGATTTTTATGTGTTTTTCACGCTGAATAACGTGGTAATATGGTTTTTTTCCGATTCAAGCCTCGAAATTTCAAAAAAATTCTGGGTTGCTCAATTTTTTTACAAATCAAACCAGGAATCAAAAAATGAATTCACAATGCAAGATCAATGTGTAAAAAAAACAAAAACGAACTTGGTTAAAACTTGAAAAACTAACTTGAAGTGAGAAGATCCATCATTCTCCCCAAGATCAAGTCCATTTTTTTTTTTTTTTTTTATTGAGAAGGAATGAAACGTTTCAAAGCTTTTTTGAGAAGTGGCGAGAGAAGCATGAAAGCTAGGTGGCTTTGAAGTAATAAAAAGTTCTAATCAAAGAACCAACAAACCCCCACGAAAAACTAACAGAATTGCTGGGCTGGAGTCCAATATTGCTCAAAGGTTTGATTTCAAAGCGAAATAGTGATTCTCATCTAGGTTATAAATAAATGACTTCAAGGTAGGGTAGGTACGAACTAAACCACTCACGATGAAGTCGTTTTCCCCATTTCAATAGAAAGCCGTTGAAATCTATTCAATTTTCCAACTCATTATTTTCGTGGAAATGGACGAAGTTTTTTATTCAACAAATTAATTGGAATAGAAGTATAGCATTGCCCAGACAAATTGAGGGTTTTCCCGTTGAAATTATGTTCTCCCCAATCGAATTGAGTGTTTTCTCAATCAAACTGAAGGTAGGTACGTAAGCCTACTGTCATAAGGGCTTCGTAACACCTTAAATTTGATCGGGAAAAAACTAAACTTCAACGGGAAACAAGTAAATTTGAACGGGAAAAAACTAAATTTGAACGAGACAAAACTAAATTGTTTGAGAAAATTGTAATTTGTAATTTTTAAATTTGTAATTTGTTTGAGAAAAAACTAAATTGGGTTGATTAAAGAAAAAAATTGACTGGGAAATGCTACAGTTCTCGTACATGTAAAACTCGCCGGTTTCCCAGTCGTTGGTTACACCAATAACGGATCTGAGATAGATTATTTTTTTGTCACAAAATATCAATATAGGTACTTAATTAATTTTTTATTCTTAATATGTTTGGTTATTTAAATTTTTTTATTAGGTACTAGAAATATTTTTGGATTACCAAATAAATATACCTAGGAGGGGAGGGCGATATATACCTATTTGATATTATCTCGGTTATGTATTTTAATCTCAAATATATTATCAAGTTTCCTACTATTATAGTTTTTTCTTTCGAAATAAGCAGGTACCGAGCAAAAAGATTATAAAATGTTAATATGATGGCTTATAAGATGTTAATATGATGGCTTCAAAACTGCTAATGATTTTGATATTATGAATACAAAAATAAATTGTATTCATTCATAATATATTTTACTTTGACACAATTTGAACAGATTAAAGACACTAGAATAGCAAGACCGCCAACTCCCGTATAGTTGGCTAGTTGGAAACGGGAATTGGCGGGAAAACAACACTTGTTCCCGCTAGGATGCGCGGCGATTAAGTATTATCACTTGGTTGGTCCCAATCAGGAATTCCAGTGGGTCGAAATTTTGCATTAATTTTTTACTTCTAATTCGGATTCAGCACCCTTGAAAACCGCATAGTTCTCATTTTCAGCTCAAAATGATAGGGTGGAAGATCACGCGTGACGTCATCTGCTCTTAAGAGCGCGAGGTAAAGGCGGGCGCAGGAAGGTGACGTCATCTGTATCTTTTTAACAGCACTCGTTTTCGTTCACTTTCAATCATCGTATACCCCACATATAGCACGTTTTGGAAAGCTCTCACTGAAATCTTTCAGATTACAATAGAACAGCCGGAATTGCCCATTCCAATGGCAGATAGTGGTTTCTGAAAGGGTTTAACTCTCTATTTCTCAAAAAATGTACTGATACATCGAATGGGGTCTGCGCATGAGAAATAAAAATTGGAAAAAACCCATAATTAAGTTATTTGAGTTGTCATGACTAGTAAACACTATTTATCAGGACAAAAAACTCCATGTGGGAGGAGAATCGTCATGTTAAAATGGAATGTTTTCAATTTCGCGGGGGGTGTGACGTACCTCCAGAGGTACACCCTGCTGACCTTTCCAAAAACTGTTCGTGGATATTATACGTAGTCAGCATGGATGCGCTTCGACCAATCAGCACGCTCCATTTCCGCGCGCATTTCTTCAAACGTTCACATTTCTCTTCGTCGATAAAAAAAAAATAGGGAGACCACATAATTATGAAATAACCCCACTTTGGCCATTTTGAATCGATTCCCTTTCAATAAAAATTGTAAAAAAAAAAAAAAAAAAAAATCATGCGCAGACCCCATTAATACTGCTCCCGTATTACATGGGCCATTTGTGGATCTATGAAGTACCAGTGGGCCAAGCCCTAACTACCCCACGACCCTGACACCACTAACTTTCAAGGCCGGGACACACTTGTCATACACGCCTCCGATCAGACTCCGGTCCGATGTTGCCCCAAGAATCCGATCGGTGCGGGATCGGAAAGGGATGAACACACTTGTCCACACACGCGTATGAAATCCGTTAAAACTAACAAAAATCTACCAAAAATGAGATGTTTACTGAAATTGCGGAAGTAGCTATGTAGGTACAACATACCTGGGTAAGATTTCAACCTATTTTCTATAATTTTCACGTCCAAATGGGAAGATGGAAATGAATTAGCATCGACGGAACCCCAGTTTTTGATTAGTAGCCTCCAGCCGTTGAAGCATCGAGAAGAAAGCTCACAGCTGATTTTGAAAATAGATTGTTCATGATAGTTCAGAGGGAAATTTGAGATGGTGGTGAGGGTGTCCGAGTGTGGTACCGAACGACGAGTATCGAGAACGAGGGAGCAGCTCGAAGTTAAACATTTGCTCACCAGAGTGGAGAGGTACCCCTCTTGATCAGATGTCAAATCGAGCGTGTTTGGTACTACTGAACATCATCGAGCGTGTTCCCCCTAGACCTCCCTGCGTACCGCCATCCAGCCAAAAAAGCCTTGTCAAATTAGTGTAGGTTCACCAGATTGAGAACATGGGAGCAGCTCGAAGTTGAACATTTGCTCACCAGAGTGCATAGGTACCTATCCCTGTTGAACAGATGTAAAATCGAGCGTGGCAGAAACCACTATCTGCCATGGAAATTGAGACCAACCAAGGGATGATGACACCTAATACAGATTGCCGCGCATCCTAGCGGGAACGAGTGTGGTTTTCGCCAGTAGAGGCCAGCTTTTTATCAAGTCGGCTGTCTTTAGAACAGATGTTTCAAACGTCATGATAATTAGTTCCAAGGATCACCAAGAGAGTTCAGGCCCAGTTAGAATTTGGAACAATTTATTGAAGAGCTTTCTCTGAATCTAGATGCTATTCCCCCATCTTACCCCCATCGAATTTTTATATATAACCTAAATTTACAGTTCCACGCGTCGCCGCTAGATTGCTATAAGTAGGCGATATTTCCCTTCTATATGTAGGGGATATTTTCCTTCCATAGTCAGATCCCTCTAAATGGGGCCTGTATTACCAAATGTTATTCATTTTGGTCCTTGGTAACAAAGAAAAGTGCCACGGACAACGTACCTACCTATGGACGGATTTAAAAAAATTAGAATTTAGATTTAGAAGATTCGTATCTTGAAACATACATAAATTTTGACAATGGCGGGGGGGTTAAATTTCCGTGTTAAATCCCAAAGGTTCAATAGGTACTGAAAATAATAAACCAAACGCAATATTGTGTGTGGGATTGAAATAGATGTTCGCTAAACCTTACAACACCTACCACCTATACTTACAACAACCTGTAGGTAGGTACTAAGGTACCTCGTATTTACTTACTTATTGAGGCTTAGCAGAAAGAAGTAGGTACTTTACCTAGTGTCTACCTGGCCTACTGATGTTTTACATGAGATGCTAAGTTATTATATTATAAACTGAAATTAAAACAAACCGTAAGGATTGGATAGGGAATTAGGGATAAAATTGAGTAGAAACCTTAGGAAACTCATACCCATTACAGTAATTTGCCGTTCGCCCCTATGGGCCACGGCACAACTTCTGGATAAGGGTAGGTAGGTATACTCACAGTTAGAGCAGAGCTCCATAGGCAGAGAGCTTTCATTTCCCTGCAATCAAAACACGAATATCTCAATAGGGGTGTAGAATACAGATGGAAGGACATAGGGGTGCGGTTTTATGTAGTTTAACGAGAAGAATCGTAGATCACTATCAGCGTTATGAAGGGTTCGATTGATTAGAACGCCATTGAGCACTCCCCATTAAAAAAAATCGCCGAATAAAAAGGTAAAAACGTCAGATTTTGTAAAATAACACGCACTTACCATTGCGGTATGTAGAAGTAAATGGAATAACTCTAAAAATACCTAATTACAGAAATAAATTCAGAGCAATTCAACACCTCCCAAATGAAATAAAACAAATCGGAAATCAGCTGTTTACATGGATTTCGCTGCCTTTCGAATAGAACAAGTTTGGCAAACTGAGCAAAAAAATATTAATTTTAATTATTATTTGTGGAATAAAAATTATGAAAATGAGAGTTGGAAAGGATAGGAATGTTCTCACACAAAGTACATCGTTCTTTTTCGAATCAAGAGAATATCTGAAGAAGGAATTGAAAGGCTGTGACTCTCTCTAGCTTGGACCATGGAATCTGGACACTATGGATGTGGATCACGAAAAATATACCTATCACTTTTATGTGTTCGTGCCATGGAAGAAGGCATCCTTCTTCCATGGGATCCCACTTCAATGGTTACCGTTACCGCTAATGTCGAAAAGTAACCCTAAAAGAACCTCTCCGAAAGTTTTATTTATTTTTTACTCCTGATGTCCTGATCCTGACTGACATTATTTTGTTTTGGACTTTTCGTGGACTTTCCTCGGCATTTCCTGCAACTTGAACTTCAGTCCCAGGACTCCCAAGCAGTATAGTATCCTGTTCTGTGCTCCCAAGAGGAACTTTTGCTCAGGAAGATGTTAGGAGTGTGTTTGTCTACATTTTGTTCAGCAAACAATAATCTCATTGAGTTATGATGATTTGCTAGTGGAGTCATCGACAGTGGACACGTTTGCATTTGCAGCACACTGTTGATCTGCATACATTTTCTCAGTTATTTACATATTCTTGTTCACTCATCATGCACGCAGAAGATCTCAATGTTAAGTGTTCATTACTTCTAGTTTTTAGCATCATCACTTCTATCGGTGGGTCAATTCATGAATTCACAATCATCTAAGTTACCTCTAGTATTCTTTTTGCGATTTCTTTCGAATTCCTCGTGAATATCTAACGTGTCTTGGTTGTTATGTGGTTTAGAAACCGGGTATGACCTTTCTTAACTGTCTGAATAGACTAATTAGCTGTAGAAACTCAAATCCATGGCGATTTTCAAGTACTCGCGCACCCCACATCGCTGTATCCTCTGAGTTTCCTGTGAATCACCGACATTCCTCCACATTGAACGGTTTGTCGAGAATACTTTCACCCTTATACTGGTTACCAATGTACAACTTTCGTCAAATGCAAGATTATTCAGCAGGTAAATTTTCTTTACCTACCTATCCTATCAATTACTTCAGAGGAACGGATTTACAGAAATTTACTTCATTATTATCCCCCTGTACCTACTATTATACTTGTACGATTAGATTGTTAGACGGTGGCAACTAGAGGTGTGTCAATAATACCGATCTTTGTTGGAACTATTCCTATCTGCTCCAGCTCCAGGCGCGGAACAGTTCAGAATTACTGGTCCTATATTCCGCTTACTGCTGATCCAAGGGGGTTTGACCATGACCTTCCCGCCTGGCCAGTTGGCCACAGGGGTCGAATTGGAACGGGATTGAGAACACTTCGAGGATTGGAAAGATGAAACCTTGGATTGGAAGGGGGTGTAGTTCGTTATCCGCCCCCATTTTGTTCTCTCTT
>JAEMON010000004.1:13069120-13082662 GCA_030264115.1 Lygus lineolaris | reverse complement strand
CGTTTTGGAAAAGTGTATGTAAGTCCATATGTATGTATGTACGTATGGATTGGATGGAGGATTGGTTTCTACATGTCTGAGGATGAGACCCGAATTTCAGCCCTCCAGGTCAATTATTAGGGGGAGACAATATTCCAAATAGGTGAAAAGACGTCGTTTTTAGCCCATTTTTTATCTTTTCTCCCAAACTGCTCTAACGATTTTGATGAAATGCACAGGACTTACTCTTCTAACAAGTAGAAACAAGTTCCAATACCCCTCATCACCACAAAAATATATTGAGGGCCAATACAGAAAGTAGTGTGAAGCCTCGCACCAGATGTTTTTTTGAATGAAATTAGACTCCTCACCTACTGAGAATTTTGACACTCTCCTACGATAAGCAGGTAGTTTTCTTTCCATGATTTTTCAAAGTTTGCGCCCCCTGTGACGTCACACTGGGAAGGCTCTCCAGGCGAGAGGAGTTCAATGAAGTCTTACAGGACACAAAATTTGAAAAATATCGAAAGAAAACCAGGTACCTAACTATCGAAGGACAGTGCGGTTTGGTGTTAAAATTCTCAGGATAGTCTCTACATCCATTCAAAAATGTATGAAATATGACAAACACGTGGGTACCCCATCTTACGTAATTCGATTATCATCGTTTGGAGAAAAAAATCCTCCTGGAGAAAAAATCCTTTGGACTGAAAATCAAATTTCACGGTTGAGTATAGGCGTTTATGATTGGTTCCTACCGTATTGCATAACAACTTTCCTCTCACTCGTCAATACAGCTGGGTTTGGGGAAGGAAAGTAAAAGTCAACACCCAACTTTGGATGTAGATATTTCCCAATTCCTGCCATGAGTATTCAAATTCCTGTATTGTGTATACCTAGTCTGAATGCACACTCAATGGAATGCACAATACATCACATATCAATGAAGATAATTATAATATTTATCATTGGGGAGCCTCCACTGAAGAGACTTGAACACTGGCCCAAATACCACATAGGGGATATTGACTGCACCAATAATTCATTATTATTGACAGATATAGGTAATATAAATATACCAGTTAGGTCTCTAGGTCTTGTTATTCTGTGGTAGAGGTACAGTAAATATTTTTTTAAATTTTTTTTAATCCAAACAAAAATAGCTTAGTAAGTTTGTGTGGCACAAGTTCCTCGCATTCTTGAAAAAGAAGTTCACGATCGTGTTGATATTTTTCTAAACTGACAAACATCAACACGATCAATAATTTTCTCCCATAAGGTAGGTGTAATGGAAGGCACACCTAATCTTGAATGTTTGGCTTCCGAGTCTACCGAAGGTAGCGGAAGCTTCGTTTTCACTTTGGGAATCGAAAAAAATTTTGTCTTCCAGAATTTAAATTTCCACTCGCATTTTACGTTTCAGAGCTTCCTGAACAAAATTTCAATAATATCGAAAGAACGGATGAGTTCGTTGGCCAAAATTATTGGAGTGCTTCAAGGGGTCAAATTTTGAAAATTTAGAGTCAAAAGTTCCATTTATGAGCATGAGATGATGAGCGAATTTTCAAAGAACAATTTTAACCGATTTGGTGGGTGATTCTTATGAGAACTTTCACGCTGATTCCGAATATACCATATATATATTGTGTTCATATGTTTAAGATGGTAATTTACACCAAAAACCTAAGAAAAACACGTTTTTTAGCGATTGCAAAACTGTGAAGTGTGTGCTTAGGTAAATTCAAAACTCTTGGTCGTGTTGATGTTTGTCAGTTTAGACAAAATGTTACCACAATCGTGACAGAACTTTACATTAGCGCATGCGTAGGACATACCGTTGATTCAATCATGATGGATTCCATATGGGACCTCAAGCACCCGCATAATCCCTGAAAATTTGAACAAACGCCGGAAGATGGCTGTAACAAGGAAATGCGGACAGACAGACCTACAGACACGGAACCAAATTTGTTCAGGAAACTCTAAAACGTAAAATGCGAGTGAAGATTTTAATTTTGGAGGAAAAAATTTGTTCGATCCTCAAAATTAAAACAAAGCTTCCGCTACCTTCGGACACGGAAGCACCGCAATTCCAAGCATTTTGAAAGACTCGAATGAAAAAATACAATATTGTGATAGATAGGTACCTAGATTAGGTAGGTAAGATTATTTTCCAATTCCTTACTTACCATTGCCGTAGCAACTGAAGGCAATTTTTCTGGCGATTCTGTTTACGCTTGTAAGCGCTAGGTTGTTTTCTCGACGCGAGCAGCAATAATGTCTTCCTGAGCTTGACGCACTTCCTAAATTTATTCAACTCTTCATCGGTTAAGTAAGGGTCACAGAAGGTAGTTATACTATGCATCATGATCCTGGGAAATTACAATAGAATAAGATAGTCAGGTAAGTAGGTAAGACAAGACAACATCAGTCATCTAATTTACCCAAGCGAGTAGGTACCCTATTTCATCACCTATGATGATTGAATCTATTTACTCTGTTTTAAAATTAATAATGTTATAAAATGCGTAAATACCTAATTTAGATTCCTTGAGACATGAGTGATTACATACCCAACAGCTTCTGAAGCAGAACGACGAAGAACCAGGATCACACCAATGAAGATGTCACGGAACGAGGAAAAACAATTCGCTAAGTAGGTACTTAGGTACCTACCTAATATGAAATGAATCTAAATTGTTCACTGAATGCGGCACTTAAATGATTGGAAATAATGTTTTGTATCTCAACCGGGATGACAGTAAAACCTCAAACGAAAATAAAATTAACTCGAACTAAAACAGGAGCAGAGGGCATTTAAGTTAGCGGCGATAGTTAACTAGGTAAATGGAAAATGGAGGGTTAAAGTTCGGCTTCGAAGAAAGAAGAAGAATCAATGACGAACAAGTATGTTATCCTTACTCAACCATGCCTACTTCATTTGTCTTGATCTATTGAAAAAAGAAAAACTTCCATTGTTTTTCAAACGAAAATTTTCTAGGAAACCGAATTACTTATAATAATTTTCTTTCCGTAGACGCAGACTCGTCGTCAATACTCTGGTGAAGGATGTCAGAACTACTGGGCTCGTCCTAATGTCCCGCCAAAAAATGTTCCCGCCACTTCTCCAAGATTGAAAAATTACGAGGTAAGTTAGTACTGACTTACCCAATAAATTATTTTAGATGGGTAGTAATTTTGGTTATTATTATTGGTTATTAGTATTATTAATACAGAATAAAAATTCATGCAGGATGAGTTGATGAGCGAATTTCCAAAGAATAATTTTAACCGATTTGGTGGGTGATTCTTATAGGAAATTTCAAGCTGATTCTGAATATACCATAAAATTTATGTTACTATGTTTAACATGGTAATTAACATCAAAAACCTAAAAAGACACTTTTTTTTTTTTAGCGATTTTTCACTCTACATTTTCAAAAGTGACCCCTCGGAGTACGTCAAAAATTCTGGCTAACGAACTCATTCTTTCTTTTGATAGTGGCATTTTGAATTTTCTTTTTGGGGATTTTTTAGCTATATTCCAGGGTCAGATATCATCTGGAGTGATATATATCCCCCCCCCCCCCCCCCCCCCCCCCCCCCCCCCCCCCCTAAATCCGCCACTGGCTGCTGTATTGGTGAGCTGACGTTGGTCTGATTCGACGCAGAATTCTCAGGTCTTCATTCTCTAGGTTCTCTATGTTGGTGGCTTGGCGGTGCTAATGGGCTTTTTCAGGTGTGGGAACATGAGGTGTATCCGAAATTAGCGTAAAATATCCTGTTCATTTGGTAGCGGAGCCTAATTTTCGCCACTGTGTGGCGGACGAACGGATTTTTGTTTTTTCGGATTCTACAAATTTTGAGGGGGTTAAAAAGAAATTGGTGCTCAATTCCAAATGTTCCATTATTGAAAGTAATAAACCAAAAAATGCCGATAGCAAAATGTAGATGAATATTAATAGATGTACCTACCTACCTACCTTATAAGCATGTTATGATTCTACGGTTGAACAAAATATCAAATCGAATTTTGATTTTTCTTGTCCCACCTTCCACTGCCTATCGTGAAATAAGGAACAAATTGGGTCCCGGGAAAGGGATGTCGGTACACGAGAGGAGTGGGGAAAATGCGAGAGCCCTGGTGCCGGTGTTCCTAACAAGCACATGGGGATTCGACGATTTCAAAATAATATTTTAGGGAATTCGAAAACGACATTAGTCCTGGAAAATGATTAAATTACTTCTTGCCATTTTTGGTGAGTTCATTGTATATGTATAGCTATAATTCCCCATTTTTCGGTGGAATTTACCGCTTCTTGGTCTTGAATCGCGGACCAACAACGTCTCCGGACACCGTTCTGGGCGAATTTTCTAGAGGTCTGACGACCCATAGAATACCTATAATACTTCGTGGCAATACCTTTACGTGTGACAACCTACCTATTACCTACCAGATATTAAGGATGTGAATGAGTTGTTTTGTTCAATAAATTCTAATTTCTGAGTGTGGTAAGCTATTCTGAAATAGGTATTTGTTTAATTCTTATTCGATGGTAAGAGAGGTTCAAGATCAAAAATACTCATGGTTTACCCGGATTATTTGGCAGGTAGTAGTAGGTACCTACAATTGGTAGGCATTCTCGGTTCATAGCCAAAATTACCCTGAATGTTGACACAGTCGTTATCTTTCTACCTAAATAGTTCACAGGATGTGTCGTATAAAGTAGTCTACGGGTAGGAGACAACGATACATTCTATTGTCATCCATCGCTGTTCCATGTACCGACCCTTGTTCTTTTTATTTTTTCGTATGCATCAAAAGCACTTAAGTCCTTTGTTCATTTCAATTCGCAGTTGTTCGGGAATACCATCCGGGAGTGGCCAGTGGCCTGTATGAGTCAACTCGGAAATAAAACTATGAAATGAAAGGAAAGGATGTCCATAGCGATAATGATCGGACATTGTGAGTCCAGGCTACAAGAAATAACCTTGGCACATCATTATATTTTTTTCCTCAATGACAATTTCTGTAGCAGCAGTTTTGTTCATTTTAGTTGGTATTGCGATCCGTCTGGCAGTTGTTCATCAGTTCCCTTCATTGTTTCGTTACCTACTTTCCTAACTCTCGACACCCGTTTAGCAACTACAAATCCCTAAGTTCATCTAACGCGTCATAAAGAATCAAGATGGAGCACTGGAAATGGCGCTTGGCATTGTTAGTTTTTGGATTGGTTACTTATATACCTCAGGTGAGCAATAAATTTCACCTTCCTCACCTCACGATGACGAGTGAGTGAAAATTGTAGTACCTATCATAGTGGTTGAGACCATTCGATTATTGGTACAGTTGGGGTGAGGGTGAGGAATCTAATCTAAAAGTTTTTATAATGTACTAGGGAGATAGGAAATTTAACGCTCTTTCCAATGGTATCCTCAAATTTTATGTATCCTCAATTACTAAATTAACGACGTTAGGTACGGCTATTCAAGTAACTTAAAACACAAAAAAATCTCAAAAATAAAGAAAGTCGGTCATTAAGCGGAGTGAAAAGAATGTTAGGATACTTATTCGATATACCCTGTATGTTATTCACCTGTTACATATTCCTAATTTATTTACTTAGGTACCTAATTATGATATACTTAAAAAGTTCAACTTACTCGTACTTATTTAAAAAAAGGAGGGATCCAGTGATCGTGTCCCCCCGGGCTCGGATTTTCTCTCGACGGCCCTGAGTCTACCTTGTTAGTTTTAAATATAGGAGCGCTTTCAGCAAAAAATAACTCTGTGGGTAAAATCAACAATGTTTCAGTTAGAAGGAGCTCAAAAGGCGAAACAACCATCCAAATCAAAAACGAAGGAAAGTACAGTGGTGGCGGGGAGACCTAGAGATGCCAAAGCCACAGCCTGCGTAAATCAGATCAAACCTGATGAAGGTGAGTATCTAGGTACTAACTACTAAGAAGTAATACGTACGTTAAAAAAATATTCAAACCTACCTAGCCCTCGAATAATATGTGGGATATCCAATTCCTAAAATATGAATCAGTATGTTAAGGGCACTGGAACACTAAATCCAAAGTCTTTACAGATTGCACTAGGTACCTTCATATTTATGTATTTTTACATGGGTCCAAAAATGACATCACGAGTGGTTTTCGAGTAAGGACACGCATAGCATGTAAGTTTAGCGGGTCTAGTATAACTCGGAGGCAACAAGGCTCCGACATCAGTTATTATTTTTTTCAAACCACTTAGCTAAAAATTACTATATAGGTACTATGTATGATTTATTGTATTATAAAAATTATGGAAAAAATGGTATATGTGATTTGCAGAAGAGGAGGCTTCATTCTTCAGAAAAGAAATACCTGAAACAGATAACGGAAAGGTAAGCTCACTGAGTTGTATGCATAAATATTATAATATACCTGTTATGTAATTTATAAATATGTACATACAATATTATCTAATTGCATCATCTGTTATGGAGGAAAATTGCGGAAAATTTCGTGTCGTTCACAATAATTACGTTTCGTTCAAGAGGCACGAACAGTTCCACGTTGAATAAAATCCGTTATTGTTCGAATTGCAATTTGGCTCACTTTCTTGACCTCAAATTATTTGCGGCCATGTCTATTCAAGGGTTCTAAAGGCGTCCAAATAAATAAAAAACTATTTACAATCGGGTTATCGTTCTTTTTGTGTGATACGTTTATGGGGAGTGAACGGTAAGTCGTAAATAAAGTGCTCCGGGTGGTCTCGGTCGATCCCAAAAATCGTAATCCATTTGCGGGGTTTCGTTAAAAATTGATTCGTTTTGAAAATGCCATCGTCTATTTTTCTCCCCTTAGAAGTGACTGTCAGTAACGCTTATTTTCGGTGCACGTGTGTGTACGGTGGGCCATTTCCAAGAGGGGTGAAAAGTATAGGGGATGACATTTTCAAAACGTTCTCGAAAATTTCCAACAGCTTGGTAAGTATAATATGGGTTTTCTGAAGATTTTGAATAGACTACGGCTTTAGGATCAGAAGTACCCAATCGGAGCACTGTACGACCAACCTTTAAGGGCTTCAGGGTTGAACGCCGGATGAAAGAATGATAGTACAGCTGGTAAGCCACTGGAAGATCAATGGTTCTTCAAATCAGCATTAGATAGGTTACTTTTGGGAGTTAGGTATACCTATCACGATTCAAAAGTGCAAATAATGATTTCGAGTTGTGAAAGTGGGCCGAATCGCCATTCGTCATCAGTGTACTTACACGTTTTTCCACTATCTCTCTCCCAGACATTCAGCGGTGTATTCGAAATGTTCGTTCCCTTGTAAATGATGTGAAACATGATTCAGTTCAGCTGGAAATCCACTCGGACTAGTGAGTAGCGGACGATAGTGTGTGGTTGGTGGTCAAGAGATTTCCTTGAACAACACATCCATTTTTCCGAGCTCCAATCCTTTTTCCATGGATTAAAAATCTTTGCTAGAACCACTGTGTTAACTTGCGTCAACAAGATGGGAAGTATTCAACATAAATTAATCAAATATCCAGAAAAATTTGGGTTGGTGTGAGTTCCGAGTCTTTGGACTTTTACTTCCTACGTTAGCATGTCAAACAATAGTTTGTAAATATCTACTTGACGAAGCATCTAGAGTTTTGCGTCCTGAAACCGGATGGTCGTAACGAAATCGTAGTTAAAAATCTAAGGAGAGCCGAAATTTACAGACAAGGGTCAGGACAGTAGCGGTGGCCCTCGCTTGATGTATGATGGTAAGAGTAAACAAACTAAACATAGCATCAAACTTCGTTGGTTTCGATCTATACCGAGTACCATCGCTTTCTCGACCCTCTCGTGAAATTGACCTCTTTGCATAATTTAAAAATCACAGATGTAGGATATTAGTATCATGGCACCCCCCCCCCCCCCCCCCCCCCCCCCGAAGGAAAGTTGATTCCTCCATTATCTCACGGAGTGATTCTCCCTGATGTTGAAGGTTTTTGCAAAAACCGTATTTATCTAGTAGATTGAGGTGCCTATTGGTATAGGCTCGTTATTGGCAAGCCCATTGCAGTCATGAATGCCGTAGATACCAACTTTTCGTTAACCTCACTGCGGGTCAACCTATTTATTTCGGGCCGTCCAATAATCTCCTTGTATTTCCTTTCAGTTCCCAACAACTACATCCGCTGTCAATCATTCCTACCCTGGTGATAGCGGTTTCATCCAGCAAGCATTTCCCTTGAGATGCGCCCCGTCTGGTGCAGTTGAATTGAAGAGTGACTCTCTGGCCCCTGCTACCTTGAAACAGTATGAATGCCCATTCAGACGATGGTGGGTGTTTTGTGGACAACTGAAATCAGACCCTTTTGGTATAGATGTGCCTGAAACTCCTTCACTTGTCAGTAATATCTTTGATACTACCTCAGTCACTCACGGATCCTTCAACGGCCATTCGGCTGCATTGCCTTTGGCTTCAAAAACTAATATTGGAAGGGACCCATTTGAAGACTCATCGGAAAGACTTTTGAAAAGCGTGTCCAGGAGGCGCCCTCCCACTCCTAGTTATACATGGGACTCTAACCATGTAATGAGATTTTTGGAGAAATCAAACGAGGATGAATTCATATCACTATCCAAAAAATTGGTTACCCTTTTCTGCTTGGTGTCTGGCCAAAGATTGCAGTCCATTCATTCCATTAGAATTTCCAATATTCATCAAACGGACCAGGGAATCCAAATACTAATACCAGATTTCATAAAATCCTCTGAAACCAGGGATCAGCAGCCATGTCTGAATTGCAACTATTACCATGATTCACCCTCTTTGTGTCTCGCAAAAACTTTGGAGACATATATGGACGTGTCCAAAAGCCTTAGATCCTCCAACTGTGACCAGCTCTTCATCAGAACAACCAAGCCATACGGGGCTGCTTCAAAACAAATGTTGAGTCGTTGGATTAAAGATACCTTGACTGCATCAGGGATCGATTGTTCTATCTTCAGGCCGTATTCAACCAGGCACGGATGCGACCTCTGCGGCTCTTCATCGTGGAATTCAAACGGATGTTGTACTCAAAACGGCAGGATAGGAAAGCACATCATCCAACTTTGTAACGTTCAACAATACGTAATCCCTTCGGATCAAAGATAAATATTTATAGATTTTTTTTTTACTATGCATTCTTGAATCTTTTAGAGTGTCACAATAAAATACAATGTTTACAATAAATTGAAATTATTCCTCATTTAAACGTTTTGTTGTTGAATTAATCCCTACAATCTAATTTAACAGTATGCACCAGGGACCTTAGTGCATAATGTTAATAGTTCTTAGCATGTTTATTTCAAACATCTGCAATTCATTAAGATATTTTTACACTGAATGTGATAAACAATTTAACGATCATGGCGATAAACAAAACTTATATGGATTTCGTAATTATATGGATCATCCAGTGCGAAGATATCTAAGTACAAGCGTATTGTGAACGTCACGTAATTTTAAGGTCAGTGATGACGGAAGGGTTATCCAGGCATATATGGAAAAACGTCAGGCAAGGGAATGTGTAGCGCCTCAATATGATTATCGTATATCATTGAAATGAAGGCATAAATACTGTGAACCAGTCCTAAACTATTAATCAGTAAAATTTAAGCGTGATTGGACCACTAAATCGTAAAAATCCATATTTTGTATTATAATCCTGCGTTGACGAATGAGCAGTATCATGAGGGGTCGAGTAACTCCAACGCTGATCTTTCAATAAGGGCCAGCCCCTGGCACCTTCATTTGAGCGTAATAGGTTCATTAGGTGCACGTAAGCAGCGGGAAGGGGGAGGGGCCTTACGTCTCCTTACATGGGTAGGATTGCTTACGTGATTTTTTGCTACCTCGCTTCCGAAGGTAATGACCGAAGAAACTATGAAGTAGGAATAAAGTTATTACAAAACCATATTTGTAAAATTTTATTTCCAAATAAACCTGTAAATGCAGACATTTGAACAAATCCTATCCTCCGAATTTGAAAATTTCACACGGTACTGTTGATCCGACGCCGATTAAATTCGTCGGGGACCGTCTAGGGGTCGACTTCTCAATTCATGACAATTTCATCCACATCAGATCATAAGTTCCGGAGTTTCAAAGCTTCAAAACAAAGTTGCTCCGTGTCTGTCAGGGTGTCTGCGTAGGTATGTCTCTGTGATCATTACCTTGTCCCAGGCCAAACTACGAAACTTATGGCCTGATTTTGATGACATTTACAAGGATTGTCATTGTGAGGTTTGGGCCCTAAGATCGTCCCTTCAACGTTTCAGCGCGTTAACATGAATTTCTTGAAACATCTATGTCAACAAGACTGTTTGGTAACATCCGGTTGTAAAGGATCGGACAATAATTTCTGAATCTTGGTCAGTGCACTTCCGAATCTGTAACAAATCGAGAAAAAAAAGGGGTTTCATCATAAAAAATTATGTTTTTGTAAATTCCATTAAAGATTGACTAGGTCAATATTAAATATAAATCTTTAATGAATGAATTAAATATAAATCTTAAATGAAAATTACAAAAACATAGTTTTTTTTTTGTTTTTTTTGTTTTTTAGCAAACCTGGTACTTTTACCAAAAAATCAAAGTTTTGTGGCACAGGAACCTGATTGACCTCGATGAAAATATTTGTATCGTAACCTACGTCAAAAACATGTATAATCCGCTCATTCAATTTCCAATTGAAAGATATAGTTTAGTTAAAAAAAAAATAAATTAATCCTGTTTGCGTTCCCCAGCGCCTTCCTCAACCGATTTGCATGCTTTTATTCTGTTGATATCAGATATTTTCAACGCAACCATGGGCTGGCGCTATGGTGCCGGACTGGCACCATAGTGTGCCACCACACGGGTTTTCGTGTTTGGTGTCGATGATCATAGTTTCTGGAATGCTTTTCAGTTTTGGTTCAATTCTCGACGCCACCATGGTCTGGCCCCGTGGTGCCAGACTGGCATCACAGGGTGGCGCCACACGGTTTCATCTATTGGTTATCATTGAGTCGAACTGAAAAAAAAGCACGGAAATCGCTTGAGAACTAAGCCCTGGGGAGCGCACACAAGTTTAACACACACACACCCACACATGCACAAATTCACCTATGTTTTTTCCACGGATTTGGACTCTGGGTGGTCTGAAACGGATTTGTACGAGGTTCTTACTTTCTCAGATGAGAGTTGTCCTCATCTGACTCTGATCGAAAATAATAGGACGCCACTCACTAGTCAGGGCGTCCTAAAAAAAAGTCTCATCACAATCCTCGATACCTGCCCCGTAGCCTCTCCATGTTTGACAAAAATTGAGCTCCCAGATCGACAGAGTAAAATAATAAGCTCCAAGATCAGTTGAGTTGAAAATTGTGCTTACAGGTCAGCTGAGTCGAAAATTGAGCTCCCATCAGATCAGCTGTATTGAAAATTGAGCTCACTCCCAGATCAACTGAATCGAAAACAGAGCTCCCTCCCAGATCAACGGAATGGAAAAGTGAGCTCCCACATCAGCGTACACCAAAATTTGAGAGAAGTGTTAGGCTGACGATAATTATCAATTTTCGACTTGATAATACGTTTTGAGTATCATTTTTCCAGTCCATGTTGTATACAGTAAGTGACAAGCTATACTGCCCACCCAACTTGGCAGACCTTTTCTTCACTACCTATTTCTGAAAGAAAAAAAAGAAGAAAAATAAATAACAGGAACGGAAAGAAAACCGGGACCACCAGAACCAACCCACTCAACAATCCCTAATTTTTCCAAGACCTGATATTCTAAAGGAAACCTTTTAAAACCAACCTAAAATTCCGCGATAACCATATTGTTGCCAGGTGGGTTACGGGCATTCCAACCGACGCCGCGAGTTTTCAACGTAAAAGTGAACCCCAGTAACCTGCGGAGTTCCTGTTTCAGTTTTCGCAAGAATATCCATCATAATCACAATCTGGGAATCTCCATGTATTTCTATCGTTGGGAAACCACCCTATCCCTAACAATCTATTTTGATTTCTACAATTTATTTCCTTACGTATGTACGCACGTAAGTAACTTGATGTGTCCTCACTCACCCCTGTAATTCAATTAAATTTTTGTTTTACTGCTTTCAAGGGGCGTTCAACGGTGTACTGCGAACAAAAACAAGCTAACACACGCCGACGCCCTGTGAGTGATGGTAAATTGGGTGGTGATTAATGGCTCTTTTCCGGCTCGCGGGGGTTTAAAACAGAACGCGCATCAAACCCAACGTTTCCCCTTTTGTAGAAGCGAAGCCGGAGGGAGAAATTGTACAACGTCTCTCTTGCTAGCGCGTTACCTTCCACCCTGTTAATGCGAAAATTAATTGGTACACGGTCCCAACGACGTGAGCACGTGTCGAATTGTGATTCGTCCAATGAAGAATCGTTGAGGAGTGTCGAATACGCGAGTTTCGTGTTTTATCGACTGTCGTGATATTTATTTCCCTTGTCTCGTCACGAGTAAACTGAGCAAGAATCCAGACGGATTATTATGGTAATTATGCAGTAGCCATAAGGAGATAATATTTATGTTCCAAGTATTTATTTATGTTGAGTTTGGATTGAGTTCTTTTAAGCACAGAACCTAATGATCACATTCGGGAGACCGAACTGTATTCCGAGCATGCTAGAATTTGGGTTGAGATCGTGTTCTTATCAGTACCGACTGGGCATTGCAAGCTCATCAATGGGGAATTATCATACATTTTTTTTCTGAAAGGTAAAGGCTTAAAAGAAATAATACTGAAGTAGTAGGGCGAAAATAGTGTATCTGTAATTTTAGGAAATTTATTAAAATTTTCATGATTGTCCTTAAGCCGCGGTTACCCTTGCGGTGAAGGGCCCAACACTGAATATTCGCCAATACTCGTCCCGCAAGTGTAACCGCGGGACAAATTCCCGGATGTTCGCGAATATTGGTGCTCGGGGATGCTCTCTCAAAAGGCGGTTTTTTGTCCCGAGTCAAAGGCGGCGAGCATTGGCCAATTATTGTAGAGTGATTTGTACTAGGGTTGAGAGCCAACACCGCATGTGTGTGCGGGGTATTCGGCAAACTCCGAGCATTGGCGAATATTCGGGCGAGCATGGGCGAATATTGGGTGTTGGGCCCAACACCGCAAGTGTAACCGCGGCGTGACGTTGAAAAGAGCGTTGTCTGTCTTTGGCCAATCCCGTCCAAGACGCTAACAAAGCAAAACGAAAAAAAAGAAGAAAAAAACTCTCCAAAAATAACACTGTTCGAGCTTCTGATTAGTGAGAATGAAATTAACTTGATTGAATAATTAATTGAATAAATGAATTATCAATTATTATTAATCAATAATCTAAATTAATTATTTTTTCACTGCTCCCGTGCAATCTCAGCTCATTCTTTGTCGGTTGTTCTTTCAGTGTGACGTATAAAAGGGTTTCTCAAGAGTCCTCGAATTACCGCCTGTTATTCAAACAGCTGAGATTGTATTTCACATGACCTTTTAGCGAATTTTCGAAGAAAATGAAGCTATTGC
>JAEMON010000004.1:13056123-13067552 GCA_030264115.1 Lygus lineolaris | reverse complement strand
AATAAACCGTTGTGTAATAATTTGCAGCGTTTACGTTTCAGATCCTCTTGAACATCTTTGATTCCAAGTCGGTCTGTCCTGTGTGTGACGCGAATGCTTGCTTTAGGTAGGTACGCATAACCCCCACAATATTGTTTTGTATTCGATGGAGGATTGTGCAATTTCGGCCCTCGGTGGGTGAATTTCTTTGAAGGCGAACCAATAGTAATCTATGCGAATGCGCAAACGAGAAACCGATATTCATTAATTTGTCGCGATCAAATGGTATGATTTTGCTCACATTTGGAGTATAAGTTCAAACGGGACTGATTCCCTGATAATTCCCTGGACATTAAAAACGAGTCATCAAAAGAGTGGAAAACCACTACGCATGACCAAACCAAAATCCATCGTGCATAAATTTCCCACAATCTAATGGTCCGATTTTGCTCAAATTTGGAGGTCAGCATAAATCCACGTATCTATTCGTCCAATTTCGATGAAATTGTGTATCAAGAATTTTGGGGGTTGATGGGCTCCGAAAGATCTTTAATAATTTCGATGAAATTAGAATTTTGGGGGTTGGGCTCCGGAAGATGTTTAATGAATGTCATCGCCGTTGGACGAATAGAAGCATAAATTAATATGAAGAGTACGAGGGCATGACGTGGGAATAACTCGATTTTTGGTCGAAAAAGAGTTAGCGCTGGATTCTCAAGTATGTGATCCGAAGAGGTAGTCAGAACAGAGGAAAAACCGGGCCAAATGCCAAATCCCTGATATTTATTCATATGCATGCGCAAACATGAATTCCTGCACCTACTACAATTACTCTCTAAAATTTGGCACTATGTTGAGTGCTGATCACAGACGATTCTCTCTGAATTTTAATGTGGTTGGGTTATATAAATATCTGCACATTAGGGGATGGTTGATTTCTCCTATGCTTTTGCCATCATGTGAACGTGATGTATGTTAGGAAGCTGTACTGCCTACCCATCATGGAAGAGGTTTTTTAATAAATTATTTTACAGGGACTTTGTTGTAATATCTTTAATGAAATACCAGACCAACCTCAAGCTCGTTCGCATCGCGTCATGTCCACCCCTTTGGGACTAGGGTTGAAATGGATTAGCACAATCCGACCCGTCCATTTATGTAGTAATGGGCGATTCGCTAATTAGGCTTCCGGCAAGTCCCTTCGTAATTGATTGATTATGAATGAATTAACGGGCGTTACATATTGGCCGAGAAACTAATTAACAATGTCAACCTCCAAGTTGATAATGTCATTACGATGAACATGTTGTCATGTTCTACGTATTTTTACGTCCAGAGGGCGTATTCCAATGATTTTGAGGGTCATTGTACTCGTTTATTTAATCCTCCATGTTGTTCTCCGGTAAACTAGGTTTTCAAACCTGAAAACATAAAGGATGTAACAAAACACAAACATGGTCTAAAACAACAAGGTACGCCCTTCATTTACAGTTGCGTCTACAGTTTACGAGTAGCTGCCGATGAGGTGACCATTGTAAATTTGATGGTGATTGTGTACTGTGTAGTTGCGGTGGCCAAACACAAATTAATGAAACAAATTATGAAACAACAAATTAAGTTATTGAGTAACACACTCTACCACAACACCCACCATCACCCACCCCACCACCTTTAACATTTTTGTAAAGTTTTGGATATACTATCAATACCTGATGTTTTCATTCATCAGTCCTACTGATTGTTTACAGTAGGTAGATGATAAACATCATTGTCTGGTCTCTGCTTATGAGGCTCCATCGAATGGCAAAATAAAAATACCAGATCCAAGATAGTTACCTATACCTATCAACCAGAGGTGGAGTACCCCCAAAGGAAATGAGCGGGGACGTAGGTAGTAGTCCGAATTAGATTTCTATTTCCTAGGGATATGCCCTAGAAGAGAGGTTACTTACTACCTTAACCCTCTGCGTTACAACTCATGCAGGGTTCGAGCCTGATCAACAATATGCACCCGCAAGCCTCTCGATCCAGGGCGATGGTCTGCATTCTGTGCGCACTCATAGGCGCTGCAGATCTTCCTCAACACCATTGGCCCAGCGAATCTTCCTCCTGGTTGATAGCTGAATGGGTCGTCATCGCCATGCCACCCGCCCTTTGTTCGAAGGAGACTAAGTGCTGCTCAACGCCACCTGTTTCAACAACTGACTTTGCCACAATTATTAGTTCCTTGGTAGCAGTTCTTCTTGTGTTATCGACATGTCATGTCAGCCCGAGCTCCCGCTAAGGCACACACCCCTGTTATAATTTTGTAGTCCACTGATTCAGCGTGCATAAACATAGCCCAGTCACAGGCGAAATCGACACAAAAAAGGCAAACATTGCAAACGTGCATGTATCTCTGATTTATGTTTTGAGGACCCCAACGGGTAGTACCTACCCGAGTTTGCAACCCTGAAAACCCTGATGTGCTAACTTCGTAGTGGTCAAAAAACTACCACGTACATTTTCGCACTATTTTCAGAAAAAAAGGCCTGAAGGAAGCGTCCCACGGAAAATTTCACTGTTCCTTCCTTAAAAAAGTTGAAATTTGCAATAATGTGAGCCCAACCCGAGCTTTGTACGTACACTGAACTCTTTATTTGTATAATTGGAATTTTTGCCAAAAATTGAAAAGGTTTTGTATTGGTCATTTTCGGAGTCAAATACCAGCAAAACTAATGGTTCTAGAAAAAGGTCATGTGAGAAGAATTTGTAGAAAATTTAACTTGCTTTAATTTGAGACCATAACGGTGCCTCTAAATATCGTCGTTTTCTCAAAAACCTACAAATAAAAAAATGGGAAAATAGATTTTGGGGCGAAAATGTACTAATGGTTTCTGATGCTATGTACTAATATCAGTCGCTCACTACCCAAGAATTACCTAATAAATACCTACTACCAAGAAAATTACCCAAAACTGATAACAAAAAACCTATACCAATACCTAAGAGTATAGTGTCAGTACTTGTTCTTGTCGAATATAATAAGGGAGCCTTCACAATACGTCGATCCAGTAAGTTCTGGTCCGGTTTGTGGACAGACTTAACGATAGGTAGACCAATTTTTTTATTTTTCCTGGAGAAATGTTATTCCATAAGCAGTAACAATACGGTAAGTGTGCGTTCAAGGGTTTGGTGAACCGTTCTTTTCCTTAGGAACAGGTTACTTGAGAAATGGCATACCGTAGAGTTTTCCTCCTCGAATCTGGTGGCATAGCGTAGTATTCCGAAAAAGGGATTATCGGATTATTGGCGGCATAATAGCAATGCTCGCTCGGCTGAATAGCCTATTAGCGGCTCTCTCGTTAGGCATCCTCTGGTCCTGCCCACCGGATTTTTGATTCTTGCTCGTTTTGCCTCCGTCACAACATCTGGTTTCCCCTACAAATCGCTCAATTCTCGATTTGTTCGGATACGCCAAACACCACCTACACAAATTGCTCCATATATTCTCCTCAGAACTTTTCTTTTCCAGGGCCTGAAAAACTATCTTCACGGTTATGCGATCGTTTGAATCTGAATTCAAAATATCTAAACCCAACTACACTTAGACTCCTACTCAAATCACCATGGGCAAAGATAAGAAAGGAAGTAGGTCGGTAGCTCCGACATCCACGAGCACATCCTGAAGTTTCCTCATCAGATAAAGAGACACGATTCAAGATTCAACCAATGGGAGGCTGTCTTCTATCGTATGCCAATTCTATGCGCGAATGCTGATTACTAAATAATCTTCTCCTCTTCTGAATCTTCTTAACACAATTTGATTACGATCAGGGTTACCAACTGTACCTGTAATGGTCTAAGTATTGATTTTTGATCGATTCTACCGATAAACGATTTCATCTAAAGAGACAGAAGAATACCTATTTTAGTGTCTTCTAATCCCATCTACCATTAAGTTGGCAACCGTCTTGTCTCGTTTTATCTTTATGTTCTACCATTGGTTCTCTGGTCCAGGTTTAGGATTTAGTTTGTTCTTTTACGTACCTACCTATGGGTTTATTTGTACCGTGAAAATGGACAATACTTAATATTGTAACTAATTTACATCAATACGAACTTCCTGTGATTGAAAATTGAGGACTAAAGTAAAGCTTCGAGATGCAGGCCGCCTTTTACCTAAACTGAAACAGACCATAATGTTAAATTTTCAAGTATTGGCCGGATTAGTTGAGGAAATTTCATCCTGGACTCTACCTGCCTACACTAAGACGAGTAGCTTTGTGGATGTGCTGTAAGCAGAAATTATTCTATTTACCTAGCCTACTTTGCAGCATTTCCATGAGAATCTGCATTTTTCAGACTATTTCATAAATCAGATAAGTAGGCAAGTATCTATCCTACTACTGATTAGATAGCTACTGAGCTCATTCTTCCGTTGGTGTAATCCCTCTCGAATGGGTCACCAGCCACCAATGCTATTTGCATGATTGGAGAATTTTCCACCTGATTGAGAGTCAGAGCATATATTTATGTATTCTGATGACGGAACCTAGAGATATCCTTGAGAATTCCTGTTGGTAAACAAATTTTTGAAACGCAGAGTAGGTTCTTAGTAAAACTTCTTCTAGCTGTTATAAAGAAGTCGCCGTCAACCAAACAATCTAGAATTCTAAAGATGGTTAGGTACAATGGATTATAGTACCTTCTTATTTTAACATGCATAAGGCTCCATAAGACCCCATGGGAAGTTCCAAAATTCTCTTTGAAGTCGATAAAAAAAAACTTGTGCTCTTCTGTTTCAGTGTTTGCTGGCGTGCTACTTGGAAGCAAAAGGGATAGTAAGTACCTCCATCCTCCACCCATCATTCACCCGCGTGATGGTTGCTAGGTAGAATTATTGACCTATAATAAATTATAAGTCTTGCTTTCGAATCAACCAAAGGTAGGGGAAGCGTTATTTTGACTTTCGTGAAGCAAACTTTATTTTGGAAATTATTTCTAGTCGCATTATACCTCTCCATTCTAGACCTTCTTGAACAACTGCACAAGGGATAAGTAGTTGAATATGAAATAAAGATAAAAGTGTGCGCGCTCCGCAAGGCTCAACTGATTTGCGTGCTTTTTTTGGTTCGACTCTGTTTAGTTGTGCACAACGTCGCCGGAATTCCGAAATTTGCATTCTGAGGAGTGGGGAAGTGATACCGAAAACACGTGGGAGTGTTTTTCGACAAAATCTTTTGTACGTCCCCAACAGGGTGGTACCACACGGATTCTAGTGTTCAGTACCGTTGATCGTGCATAAAGGGACGTCCCCTGCAATGCTTGCATTACTAAACTTCATGTATTTTTTCAAATTTATTTCATTATTTTCGTTTTTCATCATTATATTTTTATGTTTTATTTTCCAACGAAACTACAAACTCATACCCAGCCAATAAGATTACAATATTATAGATCTCGATTTTTACACAACTTGAAGTGTAGGCAACCCAATGATTTCTCGATGTAATAAAAGTATTCTTGTGTGTATAAAACTTGTGCCAATACGAATATATAATTTATAATATATTATATCCCGTGAATAGCAATGAACAATAGGAAGACTGCATAACTGAAGTTCCACAAGCAGCTATCTTGTGGAGAATTGTGACCCATGAATAAATCATAAATAAAACGTTGTATGATAATTTTCGATGTTTTCCCGCAAATTTGTATTCACTCAGTGGTTACTAAACTAGCAGTATGTTTATTCTGCGTCATGTCGAACTCGTATTTTCAACAAAATCGTCATCAGATTTTACAACGGGAAAAAGTCATTTGACTCAGACCGTTGCTTTCCCTCGACCTGAATGTTATTTTGGGAAAAGGGTACATTTTTTGTTTTGTTTTGTTTTACTCGCATTTATAAAGCGAAGTGACGCTTAATTCGAAGCATTTTAAACATTCGCAGCCCGTTATTTCTGCTTCCCCGTTCATCCTCCCTTTGGCGGTCCTCTCATGAATATTCATGTACGGGTCTTGACAATATTGTCAGCCCGAGATGCGCCCTAATTTAATCTACACATTCAGAGGAATCTGAGGAATCCATTTCTGCCGATTCTTGTTACGCGGGTTTAGCGAGGAAGGTTTCACCTCCCGGCGGCATTTGTAATTGAAATTAGTTAAGGATTTGTGTTAACCTGTTAAAACATGTTTATTTTCGTTGAGCTGATTTGCAAACCAGTGTTATTTTAAAATCCCGATGGCTGTTTTTCTTAATTTTCATTTGGTGTCTTTTTCCGTGAATACTTATTATAAAATGAATTATTTAGGGTGAAAGAAATTGAAAATTTTACGAGTAGATTGTTATTTGAGCAAGTAGGTATTTTGCAATGAGTACCTTTCAAAAATAAGGTCTACCAACTCTCTTTTTGTACAAGTGGAAATTTCGGTAATATAAAAAGGTATAGTTTCGCGAACACGATCAATTTTTGGCTTTACGAGCTAACCCAATGTATATTCACCGTAGTTTTATTTTTCTCCACAGTTGATCCCGTAATGCTTCCTGCTAATAGTTTCTGTTTAAGAATAGTATAATGATGAGTTCTGTTTTGATAGATTTCAACACGAGTTTTCTACACGATTAAATATTTTATAGAAAATAAGAAGTAGGCACGAGAAAGTAGGTAGTTGAGAGAGTGTGAGTCGTAGACAAGTGTCAGTTTATCAAATTCCCAGGTGGAAATTTCGAATTAATCAAGTCTCAAACATGCCAAAGTTTACGGGAGCAGTCAGAGGGGGATTCAAGTTGAACATTTATCTATTTACATAAATTGCTAGTACATCCAATTTTCGATTTAGTTAGATCATTTTGGCCCCTGCAAGTCAGTAGAATACCAGAAGGCACTTACTTCTAACCTTAGAGATTTGCATTCTTCTCCCTCCTGGGACGAACCCCTATAATTTTCATTTATGATTTTTTGGTGGGTTAGTTAGTTTACGGGCGTCCCAAGCGGCGAGGGGGACAAAAGTGAACCCGAAAGTGAACGAGATTAACCCGAGTGTGACCCAAACCTGACCTTTTCAAACCAAAACGTGTGGTCGGTAAATAAATTCAGGTTCCATTGCAGCTCAAACATAAATTTTTGTGGCTTCAAGGATGAATTTCAGTTGAGCCCAGTACACACTCCCCCAGCTCGATGTGCTCTCTCTTCCCTATATTCTTCTCCAAGAATCAGCCCTCTGATGTGCCAGATTTTACCCCCTGCCAGAAAGAGTCTAGGATACTTGTAATAGTTACAATAAAATGCGATTTTTAAACCCTCCCTCCGAAATAACTCTGTATGAACCATTGCAAAAGATGAGGAACAATATGAGTATGGTTCTGATACCATAAATTCGAAACGTTTCCTGGTAGCATATTGCAGGAAATATTTCCTTCGAATCGTCACGTAACCTTTTAGTTTTTAGTGAGCAGCTTTAACAAAAAGAAGATAGGCCGACGGTGGAGAAGGATGCTTATTGCGCTCGGTTACCGAGGGGATTCTTATACGGTATTTCACCCGGAGTTCTCCCCAACAGCCGTTCCCCTCCTATTTTTTCGTCCGTGCTGCGCGGACGAGGGCACGAAAGCTCCTTTTTTCCCTTTACCTGGTGACGCCAGGTGGTGCTGTTCCCAGCTTCGAGAGGCGTTGATGGGGTCACCGCGTCTGAAATGTCACAGCTCGCCGTAAGTGCCGGCTTGATGCCTGATCAATGGCCGAAGGATATTGAGGGGTTCCAGAGCCTGACTCATAATATGGTTCTCACATTTATCAACAAACAGCACAGCTTCGGTTTCTCTCATTGCGGAATTTGAGGTAACCGGGCGAACCCAATGTAGGGGTAGTCGGCTGCATAGTTGCTTGTAGCAGTTTGAAGTTATTTTTCCCAGTGGCTGAATCCCGAACAATTCACAAATAAACGGGCGAAAGAGAATGTCATTTCTAGAGAGCTGTTATCCTTAACTCCAGCCCTCATGTACCCCTCAACAGTAAATATTTGAGTTTAGAAAGAGTTGTGCCGAAGTGGTATATTATAATTTTACTCCACTGGATCAAACCATTATAATACCAATCTTCCACTAACAGATATTATTAAATTAGGTGTAAAAATATATCAATTCAATTCAATTCAATAGGTTTATATTTCATAAAATAATATAACAATAAAATAAGTAAAATACAAAAAATAGATGAAACCCACACGCATGGAGGAAGCTCTTTGGCGCGTGTGGGAGTCTCACACAATCAAATTAAATGGGTAGCTTCAGGTTCAAAATAATAGAATTTAAAATAAATAAATGAAACATTTGATCTAAATTCTACAAGATTCTGCAAGAATTTGATCTTCTTCTTCTTCTTCTTCTTCTATATTAAGTGTACAATACCATCCTACTGAGCTGGGAATACGCAGGGTGTTCCAAAATGAACGTCTTGAATGGTTTACCATTTTATTAAGGTTAATACAGAAGATGAACAAGCTAGGCATTACAAATAGTGACGCCATTTACCATTGTCGTTTTGAATCACAGTCTCAGGTACATGAACATACTAGTATATTCGGGACAAGCGCAAAGTTTAATATAACAATGCCCGTATACTCTGAGATATTATACACGTAGATGCAAAAAAATCACTAAAAATTTGTTGATGTCAAAAATTGTTATAAAATGATCATCTGAATGCAGGACAAGAACTTTTTCTATTGGACAGTCAGTCACGTTGCAATAAGATACATCTTTCACGTTTTCATTTTTCAGTTAAGTGGTGGAAAGTTCAGCAGCTCAGGTGCTGCCAAAATTGCAGCTCGTGCCTATCCCAACAGCTTAGCGAAAACTGGTAATGTGAAACACATTCTATCACACTGTGGAACCATCGGTAGGTAACCATTATTCGTGTATTTTAAATGTTTTTGTTTACTTCTATCTCACAGTAATAAGAAAACATTTATATTAGGTGAAGTTACTGTGAGAGTTTTTCCTAATTCATGCTTTACCTTAAGCCATTGCCTTCGCCTAATGTAGGTATGCTTTACCTGAACGGTAGGAATTATATTCACTAAGAGCCATGTTTAAAGTATTATTTTCTGGTATTTCGGCGAATTCTTCTTTTTTCAGCGGCGAGGGAATCTGAAAAATGTCAGCTTGCCTACAGACTGGCTGAATGCACGACTACACTTTCGGATAAATTCAACCTCTAATTTATTTACCTACAAAAGGATAAAATGTGGTGTACTTTTTGGAGATAGGTATACTACCTGAAGTTTCTTTGAAAAAAGGATTGCGCCCTGAGAATGATAAATATTGTTACCAACCCACATCCCATCTATAGGTATGCACCAAGAATAATCAAAAAGATGTGTAGTTATAAATTAAGTACAGGAATAAAAGAGGCTTACCAATCATTTCCAGAACAAAATAAAGTTGTTTGTTTTTAAGCTTTTCAGGGGAACCGGTGCAGTAGGTACCTAATTAGAAGAGACCAACATGAGGCGAGCATTGTTATCTGTATATTCACGAAAAAATTAAATCTGGAAGAATTCATAATTGTAAATTATTATAAGGGCACTTTAAAACGTAGTATCCTATGTCTCATTTTCTCAATTTCGTAAATGATGTGTTAAAAAATAAACCAGGGGGTGAAGAATTTTTTGTATTGTTAATCGTCCATTACTGCCAAATACATAAATTGTTGAACCACCTTCGTAATAGATGGAACATTATTACCTACGCCAATGGTTTATATGAAAATAAATATCTATCTACGAGTATCATTGGTTTATTATTAGAAATAACTAACAGAATAATAAATAACAGAATAGGTACCCCAAGATATATATACAGAACTGATTGCCTTTTTTTCAAAAATCATTATTAGAAACGAAGGTGGCCTATACTTTTTAGAATTCATTTCAGGCCATGTGCATGGGACAAATTTTTCACAGTTTATTTTTAAGCTACATAAACATTTTTCAACAGTCTGCATAAACTTTCTTTAACTAAGTGACTCTTCTTAAACTGAAAACTCAACATTCTTCATACTTATAACCTAAATGAAGGAGATTGTGCTTGAAGGAGAAGACCTCCTGAAGGATGGAGGCTAAGAAAGATAATGAATTCAGACATAGCATGGATTGACACGGAGTGACATCATGATGCAACCTATTATAAACCTAGAGAAGAGTGGGATGAGCCCCATCTATAATGCAATTTAACAGTAAGGTGGCTGAGAATAGCCGGAACATAAATGCACCCACCAAAAAATTAAATGAAGACTCCGAACGCTTACATTCCTGAACAGAAAATGAACATATTCGTGCCGAAAACGGAAGAAATGAAGGTCACAGAATAAATGTATCGAAGCAAGGGAAGCAATATTCCTTAGTTTTGGAACGAAGTTATCAATACCCTTAAGTAAGGGAATGTTGAGGTTTTCAATTCAGTCTTGGAGTTTGGTCGAATTGTCCTGAAAGTGGATAATTCCCATCCCTCCCGAGCTTTTTTTGTATTTCCATCAAACGGGAGAGAAAAACTCCAGTTATAAATGTCATGGGACCCAACACCTCGATCAATATTGGGAGTCTGTTAGCGTACCGCGTCATAGGATGAAAATTGGAAATATCACGTCCGTTTTAGGTACGTGTTAAAAAACGTATCCTTTGCGATGGTGGAACGGGTTTTTGTCGCGTTACCTATTCCCAGTAATTGCATTATTTTCAGTTCCATGAAAGAATTCTGAAGAACGAAGCTTGTCACTCGTTTTCATGTAAGATAAATTCCATCTTAAATTACGTCTCATGTCAAATAAAAAGGTGAGTAGGGGAGAGTGGGGAACAGTTAGTCACGTTTTGTTTAGCTCGCCATAAATTCGTTATTGGCTTGGTAGAAAGAATACAGAGGTTGAAAGGTCCTTTTAATGAGCTGAAATGTTTACGATATTTTTAAAAACTCTTCACCTTTTTGAAAAACATCCAATTTAAGGGGTGCAATAGGCCCAAAATGTCATCACTAATGCCTAAATCTTAAAGAGTATAATAGGAACTTGCGGCGTAGTTATGGATCCACTCATTTTATCAAAACCCAGAAAATCCAATTACGCAAGGAGAAGGCGGAAAATTATTGTTACGAAACAGTTGATTCATTTCAAACAGAGGAGAGATTCCCGGCCTTTTGAGAACAAAAAGTTCCATTCATGCAGCATGAGTTGATGAGAGAATTTTCAAAGAATGATTTTAACCGACTTGGTGGGTGATTCTTATAGGAAATTTCACGCTGATTCCGAATTTACCTTATGTTCCTATGTTTAGGATGGTAATTCACACCAAAAACCTTAAAAAAACCCACGTTTTTTAAGCGATTTTTGACTAAATTTTCAAAATTTGACCCCTTGAAAAACTCCAAGAACTCTGGCCAACGAACTCATCCGTTCTTTCGATATTATTGACAT
>JAEMON010000004.1:13016124-13026555 GCA_030264115.1 Lygus lineolaris | reverse complement strand
GTAGCCCATTGAGTGGTATTGCGCCATTGCTTGAACTGTCAAGCAGTTGATGTCTGGTTAGCGTGCCTCTGCATTTTTCATCCCCACCACATGAGGAGGGATGCTTCCTAAGCTATTCGAGAGGAAGAGCTTAGAAGAGATCTGAGAGCTTCCTGAAGTGGAAGAGAACTCGATCTCCATGGTATACATGATTTTCGGAATGTCTCCGACATATTGCTACCTACCTTTACATCATCGTACCCACATCCAACCCTTCTGTTTAGTCAAAAATTACTCTCAGGCCCTTGAAACGTTTCAAGTTACCGAGTTTCCCCAGACATTCCAAAATTGAAAGCTAACAATATACAACTTTGTTGATCCCACTTTCCACTCCCAGCTTTCTTCTCTTTCTAACGTTAATAAAATGAAATCGCGATGGAAAAACGCAGATGTTTACTGAAGGAATGGTCTCCTTGAAGAAGACAAAAACTATTAGATGTTACCGTTCTTCGACAAACATGATTAAAAGAGGATAAATATCAGGGCCAGGAATTACTTACTTTTCTATCCTTCAATAAAGTGTTAGTGTTTTCTTTTGCCTGTCCTTTTTACTTAGAAACAAGCAGTGAGAAACTTCACCATATCAGCTCAGCCAATTTATCCCCCAGGGCTGCCTCCCCTAATCCTCAATATTTCCTCTCTCCGGTGCCGTGCTGGGGTTTCTTCAGTTATGTTTGAATAAGAGATGCGGTGGCCCTCGACAAAGCCCAGCCCTGCGTACTTTTTTCATTTGACCTTTTTAAAATTAACTTGGGATCCCAGACTTTTATATGTAGGAAGCGAGAAGACGAAAATTTGAATTTGTTCATTATCTTGCACGGCGAGTGTTGGATAGGGATAAAAAATAAGATTCGCGTTGGTTGAGCTGACGTCCTATGGACGAGTTGGTTTTTGAAGGACAAACTTGGCTGAAATTCGTTAACGATATCACGATTTACTCTGGGCTGAAATCACACTCTATTTTCAAACAAGCCTTTAGTAAGGTCTTTCTTTTGGGCTTCACTCTGGTGTTGCTAATTTTTTTCGCGTGAAATATCAGGTATGTTCGATGGTTGTTTTAGAGATCAAACCTTCCTCCTGCAAATGAACCTTAGCGAGGGTGCGAGTCTGTTTGAAAATAGTTGATAATAATAATAACGTAGGATCAGAAGATATTAACAGACAGGCGTCATGAGACCAAGGTGACAGCTAAGTTCGATACCTAGCTATTCTGGTGCATGTTGCTGTAACGAATTTCCCTGTAGTGGACTGCATCACGGATGTTAACATTTATTTCAATCGAGTTTTCAAGCCATGGTCCAGAAGTTGAGTGTTTTCACTTCAGTGTTACTGATTTTGATTGGAGCGTAACTGCAACATGAATCAGAATCGCTGTACTTCTCTGGCCCTTTCGTTCATTTGTTGAAGATCCAACTTCGAAATTTGCACACGGTAGGTACTATAGGACGATGAAATTCACAGGAGATCGTCCAGGCCCTGTAGGGGGGCTCAAATAATTATCATGACGATAGGGGGGCATTACCAAGGGAAGGTTGAGATCCACTGCTCCAGACGGGAGCACCCAGTTTTGTAAAGTTACACAATAGCCCTAAAGGAGTATCGTTACCAGATGTCTCGCAGTCCTATTTCAGGCTTGCATTCTGCCGATTTTACGCCAGAAAACTTTTTTTTAGAAGATTAGCGAGCGCAATTTTCCACAGCTTGAAGTTGGACGTCGTGCTTTGGTTCTCACATGAACTGACACCAAAATTGCAATGAAAACCTGCGTTATCGTGAATGGACACTACTAAAATGAATGGAAATTTGCCAAACACATGTGAAAACCCTTGACGATGGTGATGATTCTAAGGTAAAACCTAGGACAGGAAGAGAGGGCGACGCATTTTTACCGCGATTGATGCCAGTGTTTTCTTCGTGGCCGACAGTTATAAACATCACAAGGTTTAATACGTTGACTTAGTACTTGAAGGGCTGCAGCACCTTTGATAAGGGGTCTGTAACGTCTGTAACGTCTACGTGTGCTATTATATTATTCAATATGGAAGGAAAAGCTAGGGAGTGAGGTGAAGGGATACATGGTGATTGACGGTGGGGCGGCAAGGAAGTTATATTGCTGAGGGCAGCAGGCGTTGGGGAGGGGGAAAAGGCCGACTTTAAGGGGTGCATATTGTGAGGTCATCCTGCATAATTAAGCAGGGGCGCAGCTTCCATCTTCTAATGGCCTTTGTCAGGGGGTTCAACACCTCAAGGCGGCTGAGCCTCTCTTTGCCGAATAATTGAAGAACTGTCCATATCAGGTATTTCGTCTTTATAAATTGTTGAGCATGGGTCTGGAGTCTTGGGGCTTTCATCTTGTGGTGCCCTCAAGGCTTTAAGGGATCTGTTGTTTTTATAAAGAATTCCTTCTTCTAGTTCTAAAAGTTTGAGAATGTTGCAAGAACGATGAGGCATTCGTAGGGGCACGGCACGCACGCATGCTCGCTTTAGATATAAATGCTCAAAACGTGGCCAATCAAAAGGCACCTAACAAGGCAACCACTATGTTTTGACTTCGCAAATTTCACTGGATCACTGGAGTAGGTACTGTGTTCAAAGAGTTCCCCATAGAAGAAGGCAGCCAATAGACCTGGGAGGGTACCCAAATCTCAAAATATTCAGCAACAACATTAATTTATATATCATAATACCCACTTCATATACCTACTACCTACTACCTATCACATACCTGCCAAACATGTAAGGGGAATATTAACAGAATTGATATCGAAGGTGGCATATTGGTTTGATACGTTCGAAAAAATGCTGGAGATGAATAAAAATTACAAAGAAGCAAAACACTTAATAGAAACACCTCCTATGCAAAAAGGTATCTATTGTTATTTACCTCCCCAGACCTTAACCGATCCATCAAACGCTATTTGAAATAGGCATCTGATGCTTTACAGATATTATCTTCATGTAATATGGAGCACTGCATAGTATCACCTTCAACCATCCTTCACAAGAACCCTCTCCAATTATTGGAGAGCAAGCGGTTACAGACAAGAGTATAGGAACATCTACGAAAATTCAAAGTGGTGTTTCGAGGGGTCCAACCATTCATTCTATCGGAGCAGCTCCGTAGCATATTCTGCGCTGAATCGCAAGGCTTGGCAAACACAAGACCAAATGGCTTTTCAGCTCAGTGAAATTAATAATTCATGATATTATGCAGAGGGAGAAACCATTACGTCTGGCGATAGCCAGCGATCTAAATTCGAATATATTTCACGCACATCTCTACCAAAGGGGTTCGGGGTCTGAGCTTGAGATTTCCTTGTAATCGGGCATCGTCTTTCTCCCTCCATTTTTTTTCTCTCCATATACCTACCTACTTATCTTTCCACTTCGACAACGACGTTCTATATTGTACTACTCTTTCTTAGCAATCAAAATGAAACGTACGAGAATATACCTCTGGAGAGCCAGACCAAGATATCATCATTGTTTCTCAGGAAATCCCCAGAGGATTATATTAGCGATTCGTTATGAAAAATTTTCGATGCAGAGAGTAGTACCTCAATAAACGAAACGCTTGCATACGAGTCTGCAACACATTGAGACATTTTCATGTCCATGCGCATCCAATGGGGGCAAATGTACTGGGATTGGCGGATATGTCATGTGCATATCTCAGCTTTTCGAAGGGCGACAACCGAGCGAGAGGAATTTATTCTAGTTCTATAAATCGAGAGGTTTCCAACGAATGGTGAACGGTTTTTGTCTGATGACAAATGACGAAGTACTAGCAACGACTCGGTTGTACACGAAAATCGTCAGAAACTCATTTGGGACAATTTTCGTAGTCAATTTTCGTAACGGTTTTTGAGTTATGTGCCATATGAAAGACATGAAAATGTCAATAATGAAGTATCAATTTCCTGGAAGGATTTGGAGGTGAACATTCATCAAAGTTGACGATATCCTTCTGCGAACATGTTTCATTCGAAGATTTCCTCTATCAAAACGTGTGCTTAGCGTGCTACTGTACTCAGTGTACGCATACCACTTTTCAATTTTTACCTTGATGCGTACTACTGTACTTGGTGTACGCTTATCACTTTCCCAATTCATCATTTTTGACTTGTTTTGCCTACCACCGTACTCAGTGTATACCTACGCTTACCCCCGATTTTTGAAATATCACAGGAACTCCCGTCCTGTTATTGCCGTGCTAGTACTCCAGTACTGGTACTCCCTCAACTGGTACCTAACTATCAAAAAGCGTACATGTAAACAAATATTAGGTATATAAATAAGGATGACGTAAAAATAATTGATTCGATACCAGATGAAATCGGTCCAGGATATCGGTAGTCCAACAATATCCAAGCATTACAACGTTTTGATATAAGTATTACCTACGTGCCAAGATACCTACCATTCAAGAATCATTTCTACAGCAACTCCTGCAACAATAATTTTCAGCAGTTATTGTGCTTAAATGATGATTCCCCTTCTTCAAAGGGCGTGTCATCTACCTTGATGATGCCAAAAATGACACTCAGTCAGTGGAATTTGATGTAAGTAAAGACAGAGGAAACAGGCTTCGAAAGTAAGTCAAAGTCAATCTCTTCGTGTTCTAGTTTTCGTTGCTCTAGCCCAGATAAAGGGAATACATTTTCCAAAAGCTTGGAAATAGTGGAGTTTTCCTTCTTGGCTCTCCTGATATTTTTTTCACGCCTCGTGTAATCGGTTGATCAGCCTTTACCTTTACCTTTAGCATGTCTCATTCGGGGTCGTTATGTTCTGAACCTTGGTGTTACAGACAGTTATCTCTAAGGAATAACAAAAACCGGCTGTCTTACAGACACTTAGGGATCAATCATAATGGTTATTGTGAAATGAATATCAGAGCATACTATACAATAATATATTGTTGAATTGATAGAACAGAGTGTGTTATAGACAGATTACCATTGCAACTGTGCAAGAAGACTATCAACTTTTCTTCCAACTTCGAAGCAGTCGGCGTGGGACTTTCGTTCTAGGGCTAGTTTCTTCTAAGTTCCGTTCAACTTAGTTTTGATACGTAACCAAGCGCGTAATCAGTACTTCTTAGGAGGGTCACTGAGGGGGAAACTGGCAGCATGCGATGAGTAATAAATTCATAGCTTTCCAGCGAGTGGTGAACGATTTTTGTGGTATTGAAAATAGAGAAATTATATTCTCCCTAGCAACAATAGGTTGTACATGAAAAGCATTAGAAAACAATTTATTGGTGTCGGTCGGTCGGACGAATTCCACTGAATAGTCTGCTCTTAATCATCATGAATGATAAAAAAGGACAGGGCAGGGTGGCTTTTTCGAAACCTCATAGCTAGAAAACGTTTAGTACGTATAAGGATACAATTTTAACGATAACCTTTCAATATGAACTTTTACTTAAGTTTTGTGTTTTCCACGATTTAGTAGTACTAAATCGTACTTAGTAGTAACTTTCAAAATCGAATATGACCAACCGTTCGGCTCTCAAGGTGGTGGAAGAATAACACGCGTATGATAGGAAGGGAGAGTATTAAGCCAAACCGCTAAACTCAGCTATTTCTATGAGAACATTAAATTTATTTTATAAATTAAAATCACATTCTTGGCCAAAGTAGCTTATATCTATTATACTGCAAGAGATTAATTCAATTGAACCGGCTATTCAAAAGGTCTATTTTCATGAAAACAGACACCGTTTTCATTGGCTAATGTTTCTTTTTATATTAAGAACGAATTAATGGCTTACAGATGTTAAAAACGATAAACTGCCCTACACTTTCATCTTTGATGGAGCTACAAGAGAATCCCCTAAAGAGCTATTCAGGATGAAGCAAAAAAAAAAAAAAAAAGCTCCCATAACTCTGTTGTTTCGACGAGAATGGGAAAAAATTCATAACTATGACCTTTTGGCAAATTGGCCAGAGGTTTAGAAAATACAGCAAACCCAAAACGGGACTCCCCTAACTTTAATAATAACACTGGAAATTTCCGAACGACCTGTTTTCGGTCGAAGGTCTAAATTTGACAACATGGAAAACACAGTTAGGGCAACAAAGTGAGAACGGACTTGAAGCGGTGTAAACTTCTCGAAACTCCCTCGAGTGATAGAGTGGCCTCCTCCCCGTTTTAATAAAACCGCAGGTGAGGCAGATGGAGAGGGGGGTTGTTTAATTCACCCCAAGGGTGCGTTCTGAGGCTTGAACTGTTTTCCGAAAAGCCCCTAGTCCCCCATACTCCATAACCCCTTTCACAAGGCCGGACTAAGGGCCAATGTGAAGCTTTTTACGTCACAAGACTGTTCCTTGAATGGAAGCTCATAGTTCCAGTTATGCAGTATGACAAACCCGCAAATTTCATATAACCACTTCCTAGCCTTCTCATAACATTTTTAGCCATTTTTTTAAGTATATATTATGTAAGTATCAGACTAATTTCATGGGCTTCATGCAATTTTGTTCTGATACCAGACGTATCTTCTTCCTATGCTGTTTGGTGTAAGAGGTGGAAAAGAGACAATCTTCCGTGCAGTAGGAAAGAACCCATAAATCACGTCAGCCTGTGAAGTAGAAGTGATCGACACAATCGTGACAATTAATAGTTGATTTCTTAGTTTCATTTGTTACTGTTAACAGAGAGAAGATTAACGAATACTGAAAACGAGTTCGGACATGCATCGTCTCATGTAGAACTTTGTAATATTTTGTAAGCACGTGCGTACCTACATAATAGGCTTACGCTTTCACAAGTATATTTTATTGTATGATAGGGTTATACAATAAATCGAGTTAAGGAAGAGGCACAAGAACGCGTACAGTTTCAACTGCAATGATGGCAATCATACCAGGCCAATGGTGATAAGATGGAGTCCGTACCAATCTTTCAAAAGTCCATTAATGTCGGTCGGGGGAAATGATGAAAACCAAATTATATATGTATATGAAGCAGTTTCTATTAACATAAGGGGGTGTTTCGCATTTTGTGTTTTACCCTTAAAATGCATTTAAATCGTAAAGCAATATATATATTCAAGTGATCAATATATAGGTATATGCAAACGTGAGCACTGCCTAAGCAACAGTTTGTAAGCGATCATCTAAAAAAATCTCTGAAAATGTGCTACTAAAATTAGTAATATTTATGGCACAGCAACAAATAAACCACTATGAAATCATTTGCATTGTCTTTCCTGACATTATCAGATGATGTATCATAATATAATAGGCGAATAAATATACATTATATATAGGCGATGTATATTGCATTTCGCAAAACTCCGGCCTCGAGAAGAGGGCCACGCTTGAATGTCCGTACCTCAGACCACTACCTACGATACGGTGTTACCCCCCGCGCACAGCCCTAAGCGTACCTTTTTGTTGACCCCAACCCTAGATATACCCTCATCACGCCCGCAAGCCCGGAGGACGATTTAAAATCCAATTCCAAGGTTTGAAAAATGATGCCGAGAGGAAAGGGAAGCGACAGATGGGACCCCCCTCTCGGTTTTAGAAATAGGATCAACCTAATCCATTGTTACACTCGTTGGGGTCTTCATCCCGCCCGCTGCTTCAAAAACCGCTGGATGAAGCTGAAAATCTTCTCAAGCGAGTAAGTGTTATGAGATTACCCTTCCGGGATGAGGTGCAGGGCTCATGTCATGGACCCCGCGTCAGATGTTAAGTGGTGGCCTTGTCGGTATGCGTCACTGACATTATTACGTAACATTCGGTGAGTTCTGTCTCCCAATTTTTTGCGGTCTTCCATAGATCTAAGGCTAGAGAGTAATTGGATTTTAGTTGGGGTGGTTTTTTGAGATGTAGACCCCCTTCTCTCCATTCATCATTAGTAAGACCAAATTTTGTGGTTGAGCGATTTTATGTGACTGTTATAGACGTCAAATTTAGCAGTCATGCGAGGAATAAACTTGACTGTCTATGAGTCATCCCTCTCTCTTTACAACACTACAACCCAGGGTACTTTCTCAAATTGAAGCGTTGGGACGTAATATCAGTGCTGCCTCCTAGGACGAATATAACATTCCTCCTACTCCACTCCAATATGCCCCGACAAATTTTAGACTGGAAAAAATACGTTTTCAGGCTTAGCCTAGGCCTATTGCTTTTTAGTCTGCTTCATCTAAGTATTTACGTTGGTACCATAGACTAGTAGTTATTCTCCATCCATATTTGAGCACAAATTGTTCAATATATTAACATTTTGTCTGGTAGTTCATGGTATTATTTAAGTCAAGATCGCATGCTCAAACGAGAAACGGCGAACGCCCATGGCTTAGGGCTCACGGGTAGAAAACAGTTCGAGTGTTTGTGTCAGGTACCTTGTGTAATCAGAGGACAATAATTGAACAGAGACTACAATAGTATAAAAATGTACGATGTGATGAACTAATTTATTTTTACTAAAATGAGAAGGAAGTTCTCTGTCTGTACGCACACCAATATCTGGCCCGAATGGTTGAATTTTATAATTTGATTTATCCGGCCTTCACTTGACGTTTTGATTCTCTGGTTCATTATCCTGTCATTATTGTATTCCCTAGCTTTAGGTAATATATAAAATGGAATGATTTCATTTCATTCATTGATATTGATGAAATAAGATAATAATAATTATTATTTGTTTCCAATAATCGACGATATTATTAATTTATTTTAAATTGGGTGACTGACTGACAGTTCGAGTTACATAAAATTTTATACTCTGCAGTGCCTGTATGAATAAATTCGTTGAACACTCCAATCTTCCAATTCTGCTCACACTGCTTTACGGATACAAACCTGAACTTGAATTCCGAAATGCCATCAGGTTGGGAGAAGGCAAAACGTTGGCACATCATATATTATATTATAACATTAATCGACATTCGCATGAGGCGGAGAGCAGTAATTCATGTAGCTACCCTTTCCGGTTCCAACTACGGTATTTTCAATTAGTCTAATAGCCTGTTATCAAAAAGTTGGAAGGTACCTTTTATGGAAACGAAGCGGAGTGAATTATTAATAAGTAGGAACTTCGACTGATGTAATACCTCAGGTCGTTATTTTTCCAACTAGGTAGGTATAAATATTTTTCAACGGGGTTTTGGAGAATCTTTTCGCGGCAAAAATAAGGAGATCAGTTCATTTTGAGGTCTCATTCCTTGAAGAACTAAATTACAATGGTAAAAAAAAATAAGGACTCTACTATTAATTGCTGTGGATTATTAGAGGAGAGAGATCAACATTCCAGTAATTAAATGGGTTGAAAGAAACCGGAGTTGACGAAAACGTTGTCTACTTTCACGACAGTGATGAGTTACGAACGAAGAAGTTCTTTTGATTTATTATTCTCAATAATGTGAACCTTTGGAATCGAGCACGAAACATTTTTTCAACCCTTCCTCAAAATGTGGTGTTTTTGTGGAAATGAGGGGTATTGGAACTTGTTTCTACTTGTTAGAAGAGTAAATCCTGTGAATTTCATCAAAATCATTGAAGCAGTTTGGGAGAGAAACTAAAAAATGGGCTAAGAACGACCTTTTTTTCACCTAATTGGAATATTTTCTCCCCCTAATAATTGACCTGGAGTGAAGAAATTCTTAGGGTCTCATCCTCAGACATGTAGAAACCAATCCTCGAAATCGTATTTTTTTAATCATTCTCGTAGGGGCCGCAATCGTGATCATACACACACACACACCACATACATACGGACTTACATACACTTCCAAAACGTGGAGAAAATTGATCAGATGTTGATTAGGACCAGTTAGGTAAAGGTGGTGTTTCAGAAATTGGGGTTTCTGCTGATCGCAATACTTTCCATTCACCTTCAGGTGGGGTGAGAAAAGTAAAAATTGACCCCTTCTCAAAATTTGATGCCTTACGTTTCAAGAAATAATATTTCTGAATACGCACCCGTCGTGGAATAAGGGCACAACTCAAAAAAGACGATTTTTGAGTTAGGACCAGTTTTGTATTGTGGAAGTGGTGTATTTTGTCTGTTGAAGGTCGGACCTACCCATAATTTTACTTCATCACCTGTAGAGAGTCCTTCTGTGGAGTCCGACCTTCTACAGACAAAATACACCACTTCCACAATGCAAAACCGGTCCTAACTCAAAAAACGTCTTTTTTGAGTTGTGCCCTTATTCCACGACGGGTGCTATATATGTAGAATACAAGAATTGAATTAGAAAAACCCCCATCCGTCCACTGTACGCCATTACCGTGGACCAAAATTAATGAAATTTCGTATACCAGCCTAATTTGGGGTAATAGAAAATAGGGGATGAACTTTTCAAAACGCCCTTGTTCGAAAACGTCAAACGAAGGTATAGTTTTAGCGAATTTTCGAAGAAAATGAAGCTAT
>JAEMON010000004.1:13002995-13015704 GCA_030264115.1 Lygus lineolaris | reverse complement strand
TTGAAAATTCGCTCACCAACGCATGCTGCAGGAATGGAACTTATTCCATCGAGTTCAAATACATCGCAATTTTTTAGCGTCACACGAGACCTCGCGGAGCACCGCAAGACCAACCGTTCATTCCCTGCAAGGACTCAAGGGTTGAATACAAAATAGTTCCATTCATGCAGCTTGAGTTGAAGAGCGAATTTTCAACGAATGATTTTAACCTATTTGGTGGGTGATTCCTATTTGAAATTTCACGCTGATGCCAAATATACCAAATGTTCCTATGTTTACAATGGTGATTTACACCATAAACCTCAAAAAACGCGTTTTTTTAAAGCGATTTTTGACTCTAAATTTTAAAAATTTGAACCATTGGAGTACTCCGAAAATCCTGGCCAACGAACTCATCTTTTCTTTTGATATTATTGACATTTTGAATTTTTTTGCATTTCTAGCTCGATTCCTCGGTCAGATAGGTATATATAAATACATATACATAAAAAAAGTGTTAAACCTCATTAATCGTTTTAGGGTGGTCTGGAACGGATTTCCATGAAAAAAATTTTCAAAAATTTGCATTAATTACATTTTGAAGCCATTGCAATATACCTAGCTTCATTTTATTCGAAAATTTGCTAAAAAGTGCTGAAACACGCGTGCGAATCGCAAATCCTTCCGAACAGGTCAATTTCCCGTTCAAGGGTCTTCTGATCAAATGGACGTACTAGTTAGGTAAATAATGTACTTTTGCAGTCTTCCATGGAAGACACCACTCCAACGACCGGCCTCTACCTTTGCAGATGTTTTGCTACTGATGATGACCACACCATCGAAATCGATCTGACTTTGTAACTCCTTATATTCGTGGAAATAGGGAACGTTTCCATTAATAATTCCGGTTTTTGATTATTGAAATGGGTTTCCACTACTTCATTGCGACTGATTTAGTTCGTAAATAAATGGGTTACCTCAAAATTATATAAAATGAAACTCTTTTTTTCGAAGATGTCCTCGACTTGACCTCTTGACCTTTATTTTAAGCACATTTTATTGTCCCTATACGAGCACTTGTTCGTCCTCCAGATATGGATATAGGGAGGTTGACAAAGGGGTTTACTGAACTTTTGGAACTACTAACCTCAATAGTTTCGCAGTAGCGAATTAGAAAGCATAATGTGTCTCTTTCTATCGTATTTGCCTGAAACCAAAATACCTGGAAGCTGATTCTTTCGGGATCAGGCTTATAGCACTGGAGTGGACAATAGGTAAGTTTTTTCATATAAATTTTCACCTTTTTCTGCAGCATGTTCATATATTATGTAATACCAACTTAATTGATACTTTCGACGTGACAACACATGTTACTTAAATTGAAAATCTGTTGTCAGAATGATTATTCTAAATTAAGGCATGATATGGGATTTAATTTGCCAATTTAATTTGCAACCATCCTCTCTGCCCTTCAGTCGTCCAAATTTGAATACGTTCGTGGAAAACTGGAGAGAAAAAGAAAATAATTAAAAGGAAAATGTTAGCCGTAGGGCTCGACAAATCCTTGCTCGACCGGCTGGCGTTTTTCCAAAAAAAGTCTTTGGCGGAAACACGAATAGAAAGTAATCAAGTCCTCCCGAAGGGAGAAAATCGTAACATAAAAAGGAACAGACGCCATATAATAGGATGCCAAGGCCCAAAAGAAAATACGGTGAAAGAAATAGGGATGTTGAGGGGAGCGGTAGGGTAGACAAAGGCAAGAACGAAAACAAAATCGGGTGCTTAATCATGTGCTTTTCACTAATTGTTTGGGTAACATTCTTTGAGAAAGAAATCAGTGGCATGTTTCGTGGGCCTATAGAATATAGAAGGAAACACGTGTCTCAAATTACCGAGAGGGTGGAGCAAATTTTTACTCAAGGGTGGACACACTTCGAGCCCCGGGGCTGCACCGCCGTCGCGTCGGCTTTTTATTTAATTATCAGTTTAATCTGTACATAACCCCCTCTCTTCTCCTCATAACCCTACGTTTCGTGTTTTAGGGGCAGAGGTATGAGGGGGGGGGGGGGGGGGGGGGGGGGAGGGCTTTTCATTAAGTTGTAATTCGATTTTCTTCAAACTTTAATCAACATGAATGAAAACAAATTGGGAGAGCGCGAGAGAGCGAGAGTTATTCTGTCGGAGAAGTTTGTTGAATGAAGGAGCGGAGAGGATTGCGAGGAAACATTATATACCTAGTGTCTGTCCAGTGATCTAGAAAATAGTTGAAATAAGTCTGGAATTCAATTTTTGGAGTCATTTAGGGTACCGGGGGTAAAACGACATTCCAGGAGAGTAGAACGGATAGTAACTTGCAGTGGCGTATATGAGGGATGCAGGGCCTCCTACAAGACCCCAAACTCAGGAAAAAAATTAAGTTTAAAGATATTTATGTAACATTACACTGAGTAATTTTGATAAATCAGTCGTCCATACAAAATCAAGGGGTAGGGAAACGTTCATCACCTAGTAAATAGGTACCTTTCATCAACCTTAATTGTTACATTTTGCAATTAGGTCTTTTGTTCAGAAAAAACCAAAAATATGTTTTAAATATATATCATTTTAATTTCCCCACTCTTATTGCTTAATCCGGAACAAATATATATCAAATGCTAATCACACACAACACAAACTCACTGCATTTCTTAGTCAAAATAACATACACTCATTGACATAAATCTGTGGGTTCCTCGCGGATTTGGGTTTGATATGGTCAGGTATAATGTGAATTGTCATCATTTGCTTATCTGGTGGAATAAACCGGCTTTCGTGATATAACCGAAGTTGAGCGATCAGAGGCGTGGTTAGTACATGGATGGGTGACTAGCACCGTGTAGGATGGGATCGCACATCTGAGTACTTTTTCACGTCGGCGATCTCCTCTCAACTCAAGAAGTAAGGCATAGAGTAGCCAAGTGCGAAATCACCGGATTGAATTCTGGTCAGCTGATGCCGACCGTGACGTTTCGCCGCACAGTGGCCAAAAATAATACGATTTTCGTGAACCAAATTATTTTATGGCCCACTTTTATAAGAAATTTAACGCCGGTTCCAATATACCCCATGCTCCTTACCTAAAATATCCAACTAGCACCACCAACATAAAAAAAAAAAAAAAACATGAAAATTCACGTTTTTTGACTATTGAAACTGCCTAAAATCATTTTGGTTTATTATTTTCAATAATGAACCTTTGGAATCGAGCACGAAAAAAAAAAAAAAAAAATTTTTAACCCCCCCCTCAAAAGGTGAGGTTTTACGTTTCAAGATACGTAGAATCCAAAAATCGAATTAAAAAAAATCCGTCCGTCCGTCCGCCGTACGCGGCACTTTCCTTAGTTACCATGGTCCAAAATTAATGAAATTTGGTATACCGGCCCCATCCGGGGTCTAGTTGTGCCGCGAAGCTTGGCGTTACGGTCAGTCTTCTCTAAGGGGTAGAAAATAGGGGACGCAATTTTCAAAACGCCCTAGCTCGAAAATTTCAAATAGGAAGGTATATTTTTTCTATCGATTTAAAACAGAACACAATTTTTAGCGTCGAATGAGACCTTGCGGAGCGTTTTAGGACCAACCGTTCGCTTCCTGTAAGGACTTAAGGGTTGTAAGAAAAAAAGAGCAGAAACACGAGTGTGAATCGCAATTCTTCCCGAGTAGGCAAAATCTCCGTTCAAATGCAGATATTATCTTCTGTTCATTTTGTCACGAAAATACTGCTCTCAACTATCTCATTGAAGTCAAATCTCCAATATTCCTTCTTTCGCTCCACACCTCATACTTGTTGTTACATGCATGAAATACTCTTTTCAACTCTCTTACCCTAATATTATGGCTAAAGAGAAACTAGGATGGAAGGAGAAGAATTTCAAAGTCATCAAGTCTAATCTCTTCTGAGAACACGTCAAGTTGAAACTGCGTTCAACGTGAAAAAGGAGGATTTTCCGGGAGAAATGGACAGGCGCAGTTGATTTTCACGATAAAGCTATATAAACTTGTTACAAACTCAGTTTCAAACCAAAACTTTCTACTGGCTCCAGAGCTGTAACGGTCGTGGGGAGGAAGGCGAAGAATTTTTATTAAATTAAACTGAAGAAAATAAGTTAATCAAAAGTTAATGAAGGCTTAAAGCAGATTATGCTCCCGTAGAATGCTGTTGACGAGTTTGTTGGCATCCATCAAATTAAAATTAGGTGTAGGTTGAGTACACGTAAAGATTGTTAGCAAAACGGTATGGGTTTAACTGCACCTACCATTTTTTTCATTGAGACGAAGTTGTTGCTTTTTCAAAAGCGTCCCTTCGAAATAAAAGGACGAAGGAGACAAAAAATGGGAATGCTTCGGAAAAAAACAAAACAACAACGAATGAATCAAATCAACAAATAACATTAAAAAAAGTCTGCCAAGTTGGGTGTGGCACATAGCTTCCTCGTATCCATAACATGATTGTATATATATATATATATAACATGTATAAAATAATCATCAAAGGGATTATTAGTACCTGCACAATCCCTGAAAATTCCATCGACATCGGTTGAAAATTGTCGAAGTTATGAGAGCTTCACGTTTGCTCATGCGCAGTAGGCACCACTGATCCGATCTTCATAAAACTCGTAGGGTATCATCAAACCTTTGATCCTCAACTACCCTCCAAGTTTGAGCGAAATCGGACCATTAGGTCCCGAGAAATTGATGTTTCGAGGATTTCACGTTTACGCATGCGCAGAGGCTACCGTTGGTCGGCTGGTGATGAATTTCATAGGGGACCATCTAGGGGCTAACCCGCGTAATCCCTGAAAATTTCATCAAAATCGGATGGAAATTGTGGAAGTTATGCGTGTGGCAAGGATTCCCGGACAGACAGACAGACAGACACGAAAACAAAATTGTTCAGGAAGGTCTAAAACGTAAAACGCGAGTTGAAATTTTGATTTTGGAGGCAAAAAATTTTTCACTTTTCAAAAGTGAAAACAATGCTTCCGCTACCTTGGTAGACTCGGAAGCAAAATGTATTTAGGTATAGGTATACAAAAAATGTATGTTTACAAATTATACTTACTTCTTGGTTAGGGAAGAATAATTTCAAAAAATCTAATTGGGTTGATTTAGTTATTAACTAAACCATTTCTTCTTCTACAGCTATCAATTATTTATTGTGATACTGGTTGCATAGCTAAAATTACAGATAATATTTATTACTACTAAGGAGTTTGGATTGAATCTAGTTGTTGACCACCCTTTACTCAAGGATCTTTCACAGGTATTGAATTAAAATTCTGAATCAATTATTGGTCAATGAGGTTAGGAGAAATAAAATTGACTTTCGTGTGTTCCAAATCATACCTATCTCTGTGATTTTCCTTAATTATGTAGGTACCTACTACTTTTACTTAACAAAAATTAAGAAATTTGAATTAATTCAGAATTTGATGCTCCACAACTTTTGTTTCGTTCATGCTTTCATTTAGATGCGTCGTTTCAAGGCAACTCTCGTTTATAAGTCATTAAAAATTGGTTATTTAAAAAAAGTGACCCAAGCTCGTTTGTCGGCTATTCCCGAACACGCCAATGGGTAAAAAATGTTGAATTGTGAGTACTCATTAAATCGCGTTAAATCCTCCTTCACATTGAATTTGGACTCTTTTGTAGAGAAGATTTAAAACAGAACTACAAATGTCCCATCAAGTTTCAGAACTACGTTTTATTTTTCACATTTATTCGTCTCAATTTATCTATTCTAACAGAACTATGAAAAGAAAATGCTTGACGGGCTAAGCTCTGACGTCAATTCTTGCCAGAAGGCTCCGACGTGACATCTATGACTACTCTCCACATCAACAGAAAACAAGAAAAATGGTTCCTTGATGTTTGCCGGCAAGTCATCATTCTACCTATTTGTATCTTCCTTGAAGTAGGGACACTTAATGTTTTTGTATGGGTACCAATAAGTTAAGTTTTTGCTAACTCCAGTTGCTAATAATAAGCCCCTATTTCCAACATCCAAAAATAAATATTCACAAAAATCAAGTCGTTGCTATAATGATTATCATGAGGAGCGAACCTGTCTCCTGGAACTTCAAACTTTCAATTTTGATTTTTATTATCAGAAATAAAACAAAATTGAAACAATCGTAACTGCCTCCCGCGAGCAAAAGCATGTTCCCTGTTTCTCTGTGTCTTTAGCCTTTTTTCATCAGTTCTCTATTGAGTCTTTGTTTTTAAGGTACCTATTTTTATGTTGTTTATGACGTAAAATGGAAGGTCTTCTGTCAGTCCAGAATAGTCTACATCTACATTAAATTCAATAAAAATAAATAAACTCGGAGTTGAATTTCTGTTCTTGCCTATATTATGGTATAAATGTATATAATAATACACTGTTGCGTAATCATTTGCATATATTTTTTCCAAATTAATTAGGTAAGTTGGTCAGAGACTCAACAAACCAAGATTGCTCAACAATTTACCTAATTTATAGCCAAACTTCCTCCTCTCATTGTACAGTGGATGCATTGTCAGTCAGTGTCAGCCACCCACGTAAAATAATAGTAATCAGAGACGTGGAAGAAAAAAATCGTTATATGCGATGGGAAAGTGAACATAGAAGAAATGAGAATATCGTGTGACATGGGAAGGGGATGTAGACAGTGCACAAGTGTCGGGTTGTTTGTTACAAACGTCCGCGACACGGGAGAACTCGCTTTTCAGAACGCAAATGAACCTTCGCAGAGATGAATCGAGACTCATTCATATTTTTGCCTTAATGCGCCACCCAAGCTTTTATTTGTCATGAAGAAGTTCAAGAGGAGGCTCCGAGAAATACAGAAGAATGAGGAGAGAGGGAGAAAATAAATGAGAGAAAAAGTGTAATAGATACGGTTCCTAGGGAGAACAAAAGGAAGGACACTATTATAGGGATGCTCAGTAATAACGCGGTTTGGCAAACAAGTCGACGGTGTCAGTTGGAGGTAGGATATTGTGTGGTGTCCCTTCTCGGTGCCATGGACGCTCCCAAACGGGAGGCTTTGTAGCATCCACGAAGTTTGAGAGTGAGGAGGACAGCCTCTAACTATCGCTCGTTCCAGAGGAAGACGAGTTCAGGGGGTTGGGAGGTCCTCTGGAAAGATGGCGTCATTATGCGCGAGATATGGTCACGTGACCCTACCACTTTGTCTTCCCCCGTTCATGAGGGTTCCCACCCTAACTAACACGGGTACAATGTTTTCGGGAACAAGTGGGTTTACCTTGTTTTTGGTGAGTCTATTGTTGTGAGTAACTCTACGACCATTCGTCAAATGAAAATACCTACTTTTTCTATAAATACCCGTTTTTATTATAAAGTGAACCTCTGGCAATAGTTCGATAACAATTTATTGGTACCAAAAAATAACAATGACTACAGGAACATAAAAACATAACAAATAGCTGCTTTAGTTTAAGACAACACTTTTGTGTACCAAAATGATTGTAAATGGGTAATAGGTTTTTATGATTGCTGTAATTGTTCGTTTTTTGGTCTTTTATGTTTTTTAAAATAGGAAATTTATATTGTTCTAAGACAAGTAACTAAAATTCATTGGCAAATACTTATTTCCGTCGAGTAGATGTAGGTAGCAAATAGCTTTCTCGTATTTCAAGAATTGAACAAGAAATTTCGATAAACATTAACAAAATCGATAAAATTACATAATTATACACATCTGATAGAGTCTACGACCTAAAATCAAAATGGAAATGAGAAACGTACATGGTTAGGAATTTTGCATTCTGAAACTAAAAATCTGATTCAGCGCTCTTAGAAACCCCCTAGTGCCAATTTTCAGGTTGAAAATTACTGCCAGAAAATGGGTTGAAAGGGAGCGTGTGACGTTAGTTAGGTTCCGCAACGGGGCAGGCAGGCAGGCGAGGGGGGTGAAGTCAGTTAGGTTCAAATTACAAGACCCATTTTCGGTAACTTCCAATCGTCGGATACCCCTCATATAGCACCTTTTTTATAGCCCTCATTGAGATCTTTCAAATTACTAAATAAAAAAACAATCATGCAAGTTCCCCATTCGGATCTTGGGGGAAATAAAATTTCAGTTCCAAAAAGGACAAGTTAACAAATTACCCGCTCCGATAACGAAACATTGGAATCCCCTAATCATTCACATAACAAATAATGGAAATACAACATTATTATTTGTGTACAATACAGAGTAACAAACACAACAATTGTACAATAAGGTGTTGTGTTGTAGTATAGTGTCATCACCAGCGATAATGTTAGCTTGAGGTTACGCTTAGAGGATAGGCAACAACACGCAACGCTCATCGGCTATGCGGAATGATATAACCATGCCCCTTAAAATACTATCCATCAATCCTTCCTTCAACAAACAATTTTTAGAATGTGTTCTGTATCTATTTTGCAGTAAGTAGCTTAATGAATTTATTTATGCAGTTTCTTTTTTACTTTCCTCAGCCCATCTGAAGGTGAAATGAAAGTATTGCGATCAACAGAAAACCCAATTTCTGAAACACCACCTTTAATGCCTGGTTTGTCCATATAATGCATTGTACCTATGTTGTACTTTTACCTAGCAACAATGAATGTAGAGATAAGGTAGGTACAATGGGTTTTTCGAAACTCCGTCATCCTGGAAAAGGAGGGGTATGCCTATCGATTTTTGATTGAGCGACGTCCCTGAGGGAACCTTCCCGCTCGTTTTGTGATGAACATAAAGAAATTTCGAGCTGTAAGTAGTCGGGGGTTCTCAATGGCGCTGAATTGACATTTGAGGTCGAAAATGCAAAATTTCGACCAACTGGAATACACAAATTGAGGAACTGTGGAACTAATGGCGACTATAATGTAAGGATTTGGCTCTTCGAACCACAATCTCATATCGTATATTTAACGGGTATATTAATTCAATGTGTACTAAAATACGAGTATTTACCGAATTCATTGTTGTATTCATGTCAACTACCAGTATGACGCATCACGTAACCCTCGTATTTCTCGTGGCACCATCCATCGAACCCCGCCCTAAAACATTTGCGATGGGGGATCCCAGATCTTTTTTTGAGTCCTTTGTCACGTGTGCAACGCGGTGAACATAATTTTTTCGACGTAATACGGCCTTTAGACACTTAACCTAATGGTGAAGATACTAAGGAGGGAACATATCTATGTTAGTGCGCGTTCGGTTCATAATAGGCCACTCTTCATCATTATTATGGAGAGGGTGGATTCCCTGTACCATTAATGGCTCTCCCTCGAAATACCGAGTTTCCCACGGAAAATGGGACTGATTATTGACTTCACGCAAGACTGTCTACGAGATGGAATGAATTCTCATCGCATTTGGAATTCTCTTCACCTATTCAGAATGTATGTTTCAAAAATACTCGAACGATAATGGAAACGAATCAACTCATGCAATCATAACTTGGACGGTTTGCTAGCGGGAAATTCATGCTGACTTCACCTACTTGGTTTCAATTCACAAAGTTCGAACCCGGGAGTGAGAAACGTGAGGCGGCTCAATTTCTACTTCGCCGCTTTTCCGAGAGTCGCTTTTCAGAATGGTAACTTCGAGTGGGAGGCAGCAAATTAAAGAAACTGAATTCACCAAGTCGCTGTATCACAAATCCCAGATGAACTTGTCGTAAACAGAGATGTATCGCTTACCAAAATATAAACATCTAAAACGCCTATCAATAATAACTTATTTGGACCAGATTGATTTGTGGGAAGAATGTAATAGTAATCTTTCTGGTTTATTATTTTCAATACTGAACCTATGGAATCGAGCAAGACATTTTTTTAACCCCATCAAAATTCGATGTTTAATGTTTCAAGCTGCGTAGAAACCAAAATGCTGCAAATTATTTTAATGAGTTCGTTGCCCAGAATTTTTGGAGTATTCCAATCGGTCAAATTTTGAACATTTTGAGTCAAAAATGGCTGAAAAAACCCTGTTTTTTTTTAGGTTTTTGGTGTAAGTTACCATCTCAAACATAGGAACATCTGTGGTATATTCGGAATCAGCGTGAAATTGCCTATAAGAATCACCCACCAAATTAGTTAAAATTATTCTTTGAAAATTCGCTCATCAACTGATGTCGCATGAATGGAACTTCTTTTGCATTATAACAATCATTTTTCCGGTCTGCCTCTAGAATGGGTCTCAGTTAAATCTTGTCGCCTTCTTTGCAAGCAATATCCTGGTAAATGTGGGTATCACTTACAATTGGCTTGATCAAACCCCGATACCTAACTAACTTACGTCATCAACGTCGGGATTTTTCGGAAACTAATGCCCACTTGAAACTAATCCGTATTGGGTTGGTTGTGGACTAACTTCGATGAACGCCCATCAGCACATCATTATTTCCTACAGGTAATTTGTTTGTCGGTACTCATCTCTTCCCAAATCCTGACTCCTAAAATAACGAAGTTGTTAGTTTGAAGCGAAATATCTTCGGCGCAACAAACTACGTTGATCGCTTTCGAGCTGCTGATTTTAACCAAACCAATTCCCGCCGGCAAAAGGCTTCTTTTACCCGACGAACGAGTAAATTATCGACTCACTCAGACGGAAAGTTCAATTTTCATTCAATTAAGCTAGCGAAAACTTTTAGAACGTGTTTTAAAGTTGTTGGTAGGGAAAACTGTTCAATTAAAAGCGTTCAGTCGTCCTTTTCGATTGCGTAATACCTTAACCCTGTTTGCCTGCTAGCTAAGTTAATGTTTACCACAGCTGAAACGGAACTGATGAGTCCACAGTTGCTTCATTCTCTGTAGCTTGAAGGTGAAACATTAATAATGTATTCAGATGGCCCACCCAGATACCCACTTTTACATATTAATGTGGCTGGTATACAATTCTGAGTTAGCCCGAGGAGTAAACATTTGAACGATTTTGGACGAGTGGTTTTTGAATTACGAGAGTTTGTGAAATAGTATAATAATTAACTTTTGCTCACGCGGAGCCATTATGGTTGAGCCCATTCCATTATTGGTACGGTTGGGGTGAGGATGAGGCATCTTTTCAGGCTATCCTCCAGTTTTTCATAAATATATTTAGCCAAGTCAGCTTTTGTATGAAATTGTGGTGGTGCTTATACTTGTAGTACATTTGTCAGAATAAATATTTTTGGTTGCTGCATATTATTTCATTTCCCTTCTCGGCCTTTATCGTTATAGTACATTATCGTGGGTTGGTTTTCCCATTGGTTTCCTGCTCTCTTCCCTCTCCACAGTCTCCACTTCTTTCAATATCTGGTGTGGTTCACCCTAACTGAGGTCGGCATTTGGGCTAGTAACTTTGTTTTTCAGTCTCTTCACACTCAAGAATAAACATTGGAGGAAACTTTGGAATAAACTCTTAGATTAACAATAATAAACTATTAATAATTAACGTTTAGTTTTGTTGAAACTATAAAATGGATAAATTAATTTTAGGTCCAAACCAGGCATGGCTTAGAGGAGGCTACTTTCATACAAACCCTGACGATGCTGTGAAGCGAAAGCGCTTGGTTACTATATTCCAAATCACGAAAAAACCATCAAGAACCATCAAAAACCTAGAACGGCAGGAGTAGCCTCAAAATTTGAGCGATTTTGGATGAACAGTTTTGAATGTTCGCAGAAATGCTTACGCACACACCTACCATTCGAATGTTCCCCAACGGATTCGCCGAGTTTTAAAAGGCGGTAAAAATGGGGAGATTGGTAATATTTTAATCAAGAAACATATGTTTCTTCAAAAAATAACAATATAGCCCTACTTGCCTCGGTCTATTGTTGCCTAATCCTAGGGGCATATCCCGACTCGCTACAATTAGAAACAGCCTAATTCTCCACAGAGAGATATAATTGGTTACCTGAGCTCCCCCCTCATGGTACTCCTAGTTTTCTATTCTCCTATTCGTCTTCTTCATGCAATTCTTCTCATATGAAACTTGCCGTAACACCACATTTCTAGGTTGAAAAGCATACTCGGTGGCTACCGTTGGAAAGCTCGTCGAATTCCCTCCTAGAATATGTGAATTTGAAGAATTCTTAAGTGCTTTGAACTAGGTACTGAAATTGCCGCGACTCTCTGAAAATAGGAAACACTTCAGAGCACTGTAGCTCATTACGAAATACCCAAATGCCACTTGAGGCCGACTTACTCAGGATCTCAGCTTTCTAACGCTGTAGTATCTGTTAATTTTGGCGCACCAATTAAGGGAGAGAATCATGCTTGAATGCCGAAAATCGTGGGGCTTTCGAGGAAATTGAACGTTTTAGCGCGTCATCCGATCTGACCGTGCCATGAGGTTAGTTAGGTATTGTTTCCTCACGTGTTAGCATGGAACATCCTTTAGACACATTTCGAAACATTCAATCAAAAAATGTAGCTACGTAGCGGAAAACGGGTCGGAGGTCCTGGTTTACTTACTTTCTTCTTAACTTACTTAAGACTTTTTTCTCTACAACTTACTTACTTGTAGAGTTACTTTTTTCTAAAAAAAACCATTTTTTTCATCAGTCAATATGAACTAGGATTATCACCAATCGTTTTCTGAGATTCGTCGATTTTCAAGCGGAAATTTCAAGGGTTCAAACCCCTTAAAAATTCCCCAAATTTGCATTCACGAAAGGAAATTTAACGAGCTTTCCAATGGTAGCCACCTATTTAGATAGGGAGCCAGT
>JAEMON010000004.1:12986328-12998755 GCA_030264115.1 Lygus lineolaris | reverse complement strand
ATAATAAACCGTTGTGTAATAATTTGCAGCGTTTTAAGTTCAAATTTAAACCACCACTCGTCAAATTCGCCTCAAAATAAATTTGAAATGATATTTAGTTTGAACCACTGCTAAAATAATTTTATGTATTTAGAGAGGAAGTTGATCAGAATGCAATGAGAAGGAAATAGGTAATGTATTCTCGAGGTTGCCATCTCCTGGTAGCAAGGGTTTATATTACGTGTGAGGTGAAACAAGCGTTTTCGTATTCATCAGTTCATAATGGGATTGGTCGTGAAATGAAATAATAAAGCTCAAAAAACCTCGACCAGCCGTAGATTTATTACCCAGCCAGCAGTCGGTCGATACACGTGATCCCACCGGAAACATCATGATTGGGGAGCACAGAATACCACAAAAAGCCTTCTCGACATGGTAAATACACGGACAGTATACCTATATATCAAAATGACCGGTAGCGGAAGCATTGCGTTACTTAAAACCACGCCTTCCGATGTCTCTATGTTTTTAAGCTCATGAGTAAGCTATCAGGGACATTTGTTATGCCATTAATGGCAAGGGGAGGGTCGGGGTTTGACATGTAACCTCATTATTTCGAGTGTAGTGTGTTATTACAACCGCACCTGGCAGGAGAGAGGGACAGGAAAATGGGAGAGGTTGTGCACTTAGAGGTTATTTAGGACCATCGCGATCACTCGGTGTTTACTGTGTTTTAGCTTTTATCTCAGGCCTTCGTAGAAACGCTCAAAGAAAACACTATTTTGATGTCCCGACCAGAAATAAACCAGCACAATTCAGACAACATTTTTTCTACCGAGTCTACCGGAGGTAGTGGAAGGTTTGTTATCACTTTGGGTATTTTTCGAAAACATTTTTTCCTTCCACTCGCATTTTAAGTTTGAGCTTACCGAACAAATTTGGTTCCGTCAGTCTGTATGTCCGTATTTCCTTGTTACAACATCTTTCAGAGTTTTCATAAGATGTTCAGGGACTACGCAAGTAGGGCCACTTGAGGTCCCAAATGAATTTCATCGTGATTGAATCAAAGGTACTGTCTACGCATGCACTTATGTAAAATTCATTCACGATTGTGTTGAAATTTTTTCTGAAGAAGCGTGGGCTAAACTGACAAACATTAACACGATCAAGAGTTTATTTTCATTAGTCATTGATGACATAACAGGCATAATTTCCGAAGTCCGATTCAATTTCGCTCCAATTTTCAGGCAAGGTGAGGTCCATGAATTTCATCATGATTGAATCATCGGCAGTCTTTGCGCATGAGCTACGTAAAAATTACGGAATTTCGTTGATCCGTTCATCCGATTTCGTTCAAATTTTCTTGGGAGGAGGAAGCTGTGAGCCATTACCACTTTGCAGGGTATTTTCTATTGATCTAAGATCCTCCTACTCGGGAAGAAATACTTGTTGATCTTGCTCAATTGAATCAATTCTGATTCAATCAGATAAAGATTAAGATGAGGTTAAGATTAGAGTAACACAAGTAATCCAACGATACAACCACTTACGATAACCGCTCAACGAACGGGAAAGTTGTCCGTGAAGAAACAAAACGGCAATAACCTGGACAAATTCAAAAACTACGGAGGAAGAAGGGAAAAACACCTTTAGTTACCTTATTATTTTCGAGTTTTTTGTTGATAAAATCACGGTAAAGAGCCATTGAGGATGTAGAATATATATACAAAGCCAATCCACGAATTCCAAGAATACACCAAGTATTTTCGTAACCAGCCCTTGGGTTAAAACATGAAAACTATTCTGAATATCATGATCTATTTCAAAATAGAACCATGAGAGCATTTAGATCTTACTTCTGGTGGGTACTGATTCCAGGATACTCACCTGTAAAAAAGAAAATACATTTTTATGGCGGAAAAAATGTTCAGTTATTATAGTATCTAGGTAGGTACTTGATAACCACATTGGGCAATTCCGGCTATTCAATTTTATTGGTTCAGCTGAAAGATTTCAGTTAGAGCGTTCCAAAAAGGTGCTATATGTGGGGTATCCGACGATTAGAAGTGAGCGAAAACGAGTACCGTAAAAATGATACAGATGACGTCATCCACCCCGCGCCCGCCTGAGAGGCAGCCTCCGCTCATCAGAAAAGATGACGTCACTCGTGATCTTCTCATCGGTTTTACGGCCAACCGAATGATCATTTTGAGCTAAGAAGTAGAACTCAGGGGTTTTAAAGGGTGCTTAATCCGAATTTGAAGTCGACAATTAAAAATTACGACTCACCGGAAAATTACCCCATTATCCTAATACTACTTATGTAAGTATGTGAATGAAGGTACATAGTAATAACTGGGTATTAGGGGTAAGTGGACTTTTCTATTTCAAAACACTTGTTAGAGGGCTCACCCCTAAAACCGAGTTAGTATGGAGTTCCACAAACTAAGGAGTGAAAACATAGGTAAAAACAATATTGATTATTATTTTTAGTTATTTATTGCTGTTGTAGAATATAAAACAAGTACTCGACATCTACGTTCAAGTTTGATCAATGAACGTTACTCAGATAAATCGACTCTCAAGCATAAAACAACCATGATACATCGAATACAACATGATTGTGCATTGGGGAATAGTAGATTCTAAAACTCGAGTCGGAAAATCAATTATTCAATTTGGCAGTTTATTTGAAGCTAATCCGAACATTTTGGCGTAAATTATCTATAGGAGAGTACGAATAAGCTACGGTAAACGAAAGCTAGTGCTTTATTGGACGCAGTTAAAAAGAGAAAATCTAGCACTGAGGGAGAATTCGACAACTAAGAAGTACCTAACTAAAGAGATGATTAGGAGAACACCAATTTTCTTGGCATTCCCCTAATTCTCTTGAAAATTCCACTAATTTTCTTGAAAGTCTCAAATCATGGTTTTCCAGAGCAAACGGAGAAGGTAAATCCTGGTGTATTGATCACAGTGGCAGAGGTGCAATAGGAATCGGTTCGCTTTTTACTTCGACGCAAGTAAAGCCTTTCCCCAACTGAAAGGTTCTCTCGAAGTTCGTGGATTCCACGTATTCGTTTGATTAGAACTTATGCAATTACGTGTAATCACTCCCCCGAGCATGTTCCAGGTAGCCATCTCAGTGCGCCCTATACGTTGAAGGGAACTCCAAACTTTTTGAGTTACTCGGACCTTTTGAGCTAGCACAGAACGTTGAAAAAGCTTGTAATGCCCAATGCCCATGTCATTTGAAGAGAGATCCTTACGGGTTATTCGTACTATACATAAAAGAGTACAAAATGTTAGGTCAGTTCACGTGATTTTTGAAGGAAATTAAGACATACAATAATTAGTACGGTAGATACATTTTGAAAATGTTCTTAATCGAAATCCATTTTAGGGTATTCTCAATTCATATAAAAATAATAATACGTGCGTCAAATGAGACAATAATTATCTGACCTTGATAAAACCATGAAAAACATGAAGTTTTAAAAGTTTTAATCCCTACTATTCAAGAAAACAATGAGGGGTGTTCGAGGGTTTCCGAGGACCAGAAGTAAGCTAAAAACGGTTTAATTTAGTATCCTGTCTTGAAAAAGCTTATTTAGCAATGCTCCACTATCTCAATGGAGGGAAGGAAATACAGCCTGTTGAACAAATATAAATAACCACGAAAAAACCCGCACATGCCGAGGAAGGGTCGCTTTTGACGGGCCAAACAGGTTGGTTTATCCAGAATGAGGGCGTCTGAAGAGGAGCTCTTCAGTACGGTTATTGCTCCTTAGGAATCTCTTACTAATTTAACAGTCAAGTGTGCGTTTATTTGTACGTCTCCTTTGCAGTGGAGGATTTGGTTAAGGAAACGGATGGGCAGACGACAGGATAACAAAGAATTACAGGTTTTCCAACAGAGGGTAGGCAGACAAGCCATTCTGAAATAGATACGAACGCAAAAGAAGGAAGCCGCGTACCTACTGATGACTTTTTAAAACTTGGGTAACACCATTTTTTAGGGAACCATTTTGTATTGATCCGCAACTAACTGAATTGATTAAGAGGTATTTTTGCCAAACCATAAAAATGTTCCTGACTAGGTATAGCCCAGATACCCTATAGGGTGTAGCAGAATACTCTCAGACTCTTCTTTGACCTGAAATCGAAGGTCCGTCGTGACTGATATAATGAGAAAATAAGTTCGTCTATAGAGATTAGGTGTTATATTATTATTTTAGTACCACTTTTTTCAAAGGCATGGAAAGACACGGGCTTATTATTTTACGCCGTGCTCTGGTTTGGGATATCGGCTAATAGGTATGTATAATACAAAATTATTACTAATGCTTCTGAAGAATGAATTCTTAGTTATAATCGATGGAGGTTGGGGCATTCTTGTGTAACTCAGTTTTTTCTATGAGTAGGTACCTATACTCATTAATTGTCTTGTTGTAGTAGTGTCGCGAGCGGATTCTTCATAAACAAAAAAACGGCTAATCGTTCTTTTCGTATGATATCTTTTCTGAGAGAGTCACATTTCTTCTGTAGTTTGAAACGTAAAACAACAAATTTAGAGGAGGAGTAAGGATAAACGAATGTTACTTTGGTCTAGTTCAAAGGTATAGGTGTTATTGAAAATAATGAATCATAACAGATTGGAACGAAATGACAAATAAAATTATTACGAGTATTTTGTTCGGAGGATTGCAGTTGACCATCAAAGCAATATTTATTCGGTAAATGGTTTACATGTTGAGAGCCACTCAGGTTGTTAACAACTATGGATAGCGATCTATTCATTCATCCTTTCCCTCGACCGCACTAGACTGATAATTTCACATCCGTGTGATACGAAAACATGAATACTGTCCGCTGACCATTAGCAATTTCCAAATCGATACGTAGCTCGAGAGATTCATTTTCGCAACCCCTGGCAGCTCCGAGTCCCCTAACTTTACATGGCGTGGGAGTGAGAGCATTAAAGCCGTTTTCTCTCTCTCGAGGGGTTTAATATAATACGAAATGCAATGGGTTCCGTTGATATACTTCATAGCAGATCCCATCCCGGTCGAATAGTCGTTTAAAAAGTGGATTTCTCTTGGGGGATCAGTAAACATAATTAAACCAGGATGCTGAAGCGGTCTGCATTGTTTACCTTTTCGTTTCCTTGTTATAAATTGTATATTGTAAATGCTGAATTTTATAACAGTTGAAACTGTGGAATCAAACTTCAAATACTACGCTGGTTTCGCTCCGATGTAGGTCAACCAATTTCTAATCGTGTTGATATTTGTCAGTTAGGAAAACATCAACACGATCGTGAACTTCTTGTTCAACTTGTCCCTTTACATTAATTGAATACGATGTAGCATTGGGTCACACGTTCTCGTTTTAGTTTAATACGAGTATTAAACTTATCAAACACAACAGCGATAGGTAGTATTAATTAGTGCCATGCATATATGTATAGCGAGTCCACGTTCTTTGTGGTCAAACTTCAAGGATCGATTTTTAAATTAATTTTCAACAAAAAGTTCTTCATTTTGTTTAGAACTACAGCTTGGTGAATAAATACTTCGTGAAATGTGGGATTAGGATTTTCTTCGGTTGAAATAATTCATCAGTAACAATAGTACAATCCTACGATGTATTACTGAATCCCCATTTTAGGCGTGGGTAAATGTTTACATAGGCAAAATAAGGATTTCGGCGGCATCAAGTCTTGAAAAAACTAAACAACGCAGTAGGAAAAATCTAAAAGGAGAAAAAAGTGAAGATCCATTGCTGACCCAAGAGCATTCATCTTGGTGTCGGCAAGTCTTTTCTTCTTAACCTTCTTTTGAGGGCTCAAACCACCCCCATTAAATACTCCTTCTACTTCCTTTAGATTAGCATTTCAGATTTTAGAAATCTCAGGCCTTTTCTCCCAGTTTCCCAACTAGAAGCCCCAATCCTTCAACCGGTTTTTCCTTTAGACTTCTCAAGATCCTTCTCTTTTTTTTATGTTTATTTTTGTTCACTTTTTCCCGTTTCCTTCCTCGGCAGGCATCAACGAGGGTTTTCAGAGTAGAAGAGAAAGGAGTTTATGATCTCGCAGGATTCCACAAGTGTCAGCCAAGTCGTTACCGGTGAAGCGTGGGGGAGAGAAATAAATTTTTCGACGGCCTTTCGAGATTGGCGAAAATATTGACAAAAAAGAAGATGAAAGAAAGGTCTGCACTTTCTCTCGATGGTTTATTATTATTTGTATCAAAACCGTACATACGGCGGCTGTGGTTGGTAAAAAGGCTAGGGTTATCATTGTTCATGGTGCAGAGTTTCGCGCTACGGAATCCCTCATCTTCGTCTTTTCTTTCTTCTTTCATTGCTTAGGTACATCTGGATCAACGGCATGCGCGCCGTCTTCCAGCCCCATGCAGCGTACCCTCCTTCTTGAGTCTTTGTGATTGAATAAAAGGTAATGTGATCATTCTTTACGTATAATCTTAGTTGACCAGAAGACTAATGATACATTTCATCATCGGCGATTGTAAGCGACTATTACGACAATCTACAAATTCTAGACAACATTAACCCTATATAATATTATTTCTCACCATTGAATACATGAATAGCCTACACTGCAGAACCCTTCATCTCTTGGCTTGCAGGACACAATCTCTGCGAACTAATAACCGGACTGGGGGGAAACCTACCATAATATGCACAAAGAGCCGCCCGATTCCTCAGCCCTTGAAGATTGGGTTCTCCTCGCAAGGGTACCCCCAGCGAGCTGGGACTGATTAATTATTGAAAGCACTCTATGCGTCATGACTGACCTTCTCGAGACAGCTTATCAACAACTACCCACAGTCATACGTCCAGCTATGAGTTATGGCAACCACACTCGAATGGGAAATCCTTATCGCTGAGACAATAATGATTAATTCAATCATCATCCATTGTGACATTATTCGAGTGTATCGTTGTAATAGTCAACTGTGGGATGTATGAAATGTGATGTTCAATGGAATCAGTCAATGGAATGTTGAAGAGGGAGAAATAGATAGGACTCTTGAACTCGTGCCGATGTTCGTTGGGGAATCCACACAAACATGACTCTAGGTGCCTATACGAAGGAAAAGGGAATTTACAGCAGCAGTAAACCTTGCTGGATGAAGTACTGTTGTTTATCACAAGTGCTCTTCCACGTGTCAGATGTGGTTTCGCTTTGGGAGAATGAGGGATGTTTGATTGAGAATGCCTGAGCTTGAGGCTACGTATAGTGCATAACAAGGTATGATAATATTGGAGTGGTGAATGAGAGAGCAATGCGGTGGAAACACTATAAAATCGAACTTCGGACTAACCATGGGAAGGAACTAGGACTATGAACTTGCGCGAATGGATTACCTATATAGTCTTTTGCTGTGGGCTTTCCAGGAAGAGTGAGGACTATATTGTGCAAGGGCCTGGCAACCGTGGACCGCAGAATTCCTCATTCCAAGAGTGTGAAATGGGTTGGAACGCGCAGGAGGTTGACATAAAGAACTATAAAGTAACTGAGGGCGGATTCCAGCTTTAAGATAAATGCAAATTACTGTTAAAAAAAAGCTTTTTGGCAGTTTTCTGATTTCTTCTCCAAAATGGCTCAAGGGATTATGGTAAAAAATATATACATATACTTGTCAGTTGAGTGATAATTTTATAGGTCCAAATGATATCCAATATCCATGTCTTCAGCAAAATACTGTCAGCACGAGCAGAAAAACACCTAAATGGTTATTTTCAGATTGACACTGGTAAGTAAAGTAGTGTGAAGCTTTGCGCCTGATGTTTAATTTTTAGGTCATTTGCGAGATATCCATGGCAATAATCTTGTTTGAAAGAGCAAAGAAAGACAACAAAATAGGTGATATTAACAGTTGTTAGTTTCCGGGCGGAACAGTTATCGATGTTTTATGGCATAGTAATCGATCTCGCATAAAAGGAGGACTCAATGATCAAAACTAATACCCACTTCTCACGAAACCAGCCCACGGAGAGGTCGGACCCCAGGAAAGAGGGGTAAGTTGGATAATTACTGTTCGTGCGTGGCGTCCGTTATTTACGTCCTGTGCCCCTTCCTTCCGAAACCCCGGTTTTGAGAACCGGGTCCCTTCTCCCCTGGAGCAATGAGGGTTTCAGAATCCCGTTGTCTAGTTTTTAATGAAATATAAATAATAAGGGCAGGGGTGGTTTTGGGGGATGCAAGGGTGAGGGGCACAGCCCCTACGGGGAAAAGGTTAGTGTTTAATTAAATTTACACCCGTGAGGCAATTGCGGAGACTTTGAATTAATCATCTGTTCGAAGAATGGGGTTTCCCGCCGACACTGAGGCCTACTCAAATCAGGAATTCATTCCGTTTTGTGTTCAGTTACAACTCTGCGAAACAATATTATACCTTAATCCACGGAGGTTCATTGTTAAGGAACGAAATGCTTCGGGTCAACATTAATTCTTACGATGCGCCAAAACTCCACCGGCCTAGTAGGAACAACCTCCCATTGCGGATGTTTACAAGGGTCAAGCGAATTGTAATTGGATAGAAAATTATCCTGTTTCTTTCTTCCGTAGAAGCAATCAGAGAGGGATAAATCTCTCGTTATTAATTTATTGATTATTATGAAACCTGGATAACCGGGAGTAGATGGGACCATGTTTTAAACCCACTCACAGAGGATCCTCGCTTATACTAGTTTCTCGCTTTTCCATTGTTGTTTGTAGTTTTTCCATCAATGACAAAGTAGTCCTGGACTTCCCTTCATCGAACTCCTCAAAAATTGTCATCTTCTCGCTAATATCCCGAACGATAAGTTTTCGTTTTGTCTTCACTCGCTCAAACTGACTTCACCTAATCAACTTCCTCGTGATAAAGTGAACCAACAATTGGTGAGTTCAATAAGGATGATCACTTCAACTTCGATTCGTAGCTCCACTCCTAAACAAAACACCTGTACCTGTAGACGTTTGAAGCCCTTAAATAAAAAACCTGTACCTTTTATGGGAAACAATATTTTTTAGTTTTAATAAGTGAGTAATAATGCTGACCTTAAAATTTTGATGAGCAGGCAGGAAAATACATGTACTATATTGCATTTTCAAAGCAACCACAAAGTTTAATATTCAAGAAGTACCTATCTACCTTATGATTCTAAATTTTATTTAATTCAACGTGAAATCTACTATGGAAAGAGTTGGTATCTACTGAAAATTCTTGAGAGTGTGGTTGGTATCAGATAAAGTCTTTTGAGTTTTCATGACTTGGACTTGAAAGAACTTTCCTTATATTTTATACTGTCTAGGCGCGCAAATAAAAGATTCCTCCAAGCTATAGACTATAAACCGTTGATTTCTATGAAGGGCTTTGAGAGTCCATAAAACGGCCAGGGTGGAATTATACCTGGCAGGACCGAATGGTAATTAAAGTCCGTTCGAAGCAGTAAAACGCCTATAAGTTCTAATAACGGTTGAATACGCTCGCTGATGAGATGGCTTCCATTTCTCTATCCACGTACTTTCACGAAGTTCTCTTTCTATACGGTACAACTTTTGATAAAGGTTCTTGTCCGGTTTCCTGTTCTGTGAAGATGAAGGAAAGAACGGATTCTTGTTGAAGTGAGAAATATTGGGCGTATCTACCTGTGATGAATTAGATACTAAAAAACACAGAGTTAATGCATTCAAATTTTCTGAAATATTTATTGACATTGTTAGGTAAGTTGTAAGCAGTGTAGGCAGTTAAAAAAAAAAAACTAGTAGTGATGAGGGTTAGGTAGGAACCAGGCCAGGAGGATTCTTCGTCATAATGAGGTGAAAATTTTTTGTTCGTGTACAAAGTGATACATTTTTATTGAGCCAAAATTATATGATCTGTCCCCAGTCATCTCAGGTGTTTAATGTAATTTTAAGCTTCATTTCATAAACACACGTACCTAGTACTAGTTCAAACTTTTTGCAATTTATTAAAGATTCAATTTTTCGCGAGCATTGTAGTTGCGGTCGAGGTAATTTCGAATTCCGAGGTTGACGTCGTTTCTGCAACTAGAATGGCGTCCATTTACGAAGCAAGCATGCAGGACTTTTGCCAGCTGAACATGACATTATTGATCAGGTTACCTATCAAATTAGTCCGAGCATCAGATTATACAGATGCATACGAGAGTGACTAACAGAGCGTAACGGATGTTTATGTGTGTCGGGCTGGCCAATCAGAGTTCCAGATTTCGTGTAACAAATGTTGGACGAAAATAATGCCCTCGGATCTCTCAGTATTATCTTCCTATGGCACATGTTGGATGTAATGCGATCGAAACAGGATACATACCGTGAATTACAGAGCTACAATACGATTGGGAAACCGTTAATAATTTATCGACACGAATTGGAATACGCAAAGCTCCAGGTCGGGACATCATGCATTATGTCCATGCATTATGACCACACAGATAATATATATTATATATTAATATATATAAATTCATATGAATTTTTGCTTGAAGTAGGATATCGTATGGTTTCTATTAAATTCCTATGCCCGAGTGTAGTAGCTCCCAGCTAGTTATTACCCGGTGAGAAATGAACAGTTAACCTGAGTTTGTCGTCAAAAGAAATCCATTTTTCTCATTCTCAATGTCACGTTCCATCCTTGTTCACCTCCAGGTTCTACATTATACTAACACAAGCTTCCACAGCTCACGAAGTTCCCACTAGTCACGTACGTAACAACTGCAAAACAAGCCAACGTTGGGAGAACTAGTTCATTGTTCTTTCCTCCCATATGTAGTTGTCAGACTGCAAATACGGATCTTCCGTCTCAAAATGTATTCATAGCCGAAGAAAGACGGTACTTTGAACAATGAGAAAAACTTGCTGAAAAATGGGACTTTAGGTAACAGTGCAGAACAGCTAGCAGCACGACTGAGTATGTATTCAAGTGTGCTATTATTTGTTACTGGCCAGTTAACCCGTGCGTTGAACGGTTGGAAACGAAATCGTGTTCTCCTTGAGCTGCGGGTTACCGTATTAACAGTTCTATGCTTTCGAAATCACGCACATGAAGGAAGTAGACGAGAGCATTCTCCTATACTCTACAATCTACGCTAGGACTTGTCGATCCTTTTGCATGAAACCTTATCAAAAACCCCTGTGGCCATGAGAAGGAAACAAACATCCGGAATTTCCCCTTAATTAATATTGTTAGTTTCAGATGGTTGGAAAAAATTCTGAAATACTGAAAAACTAATCTTCACAGTTTTCATCCGATTTCGATGGAATGGGTTGTGCCAAAACGATCCCTTACAAATTTCAGCCCAGTCGGATCAATAGAAGCAGTCCCTGCGCCTGTACAAACGTGAATTTCCGTGAACACCTATTTCTCACGATCTTATGACCGATTCAAATCAAACTTGGAGGGTAGTTTTGGGGTGGCTTCCAGCTGAATTCGATGGCAAATGGGTTATCGGTAGTCATTGCGCGTGTAAAACCCTGAAAAACATCAACATGAGAAAACGAAAATCTCGTCCTAATTGATTTTTGTATCCAATACAAATTCATCACAAGTAATGAAGATTCTGACTTGAGAAAAACTTTTAGGATGTATGTGGAACTATTTTTATAATACACTTGGAACCCTAATAACTTTGGGTTTAGAAACCCGTTTTTTTTTTGTATTTCCAAATCGAATTCAAAATTTCCATTTTGGTGTATATTTGCCATAAATCAACAAGTGAATGAAAACCATAAAAACTCTGGAACTTCTAGTGCAGGGAAAGATCAATAATACCCTCTGCGCGTGTGCAAACGAAAATTTCACCAAACTGACGACTAACATCCTGACAGCCTGACCATCGTTGTAATACGTAACCAGATCACTCCCCCTCCACTAGAGTCCACCTGAGGTGCCCTTGCCACCACGCCAACTTAGGTTAGTCAAAGTCCTTGGAGACTCCACAGGAGGTGCCACGTTCAACGTCCTTTTGGATGAGCTGCACCACGTTACCTACTCTGAACCTAGTGAGTCAGTTTGACTAACACTAATGTTCAATGTAAACTTTTGTAGGTTTCCCAGAGTCATTCTTTTGATGAAGGCGAAAGAAATGTACGTCAAACTGACTCACACTCGTGATTTTGCTTTAAAAAATTTTGTTGTCAAAATGACTTATGTTCAGTATTGAGAGCGTCCTTTTGACTGTGTTATTTTTTCTTACGGATACATTTTATTCTTTTTTCCAGGAAAACCGTAAAAATGGCTAAAAGGAATGTTTATATTGAAAAAAAAAAAACCCCATGTGAGTCGAAATGACTCAGTATCATTAACAAGCGCATACAAAGAAACACTAGTGTTCCCGGGTTGAAAATTTGTTTTGCGGAAGGATACTACAAGCGAATTTTGTTGGTTTATTATTTTCAATAATGAACCTTTGGAAT
>JAEMON010000004.1:12968320-12979202 GCA_030264115.1 Lygus lineolaris | reverse complement strand
AAACCACTGGCGGCTAGATACCCCCAACGGCAACGTTTTTTTAACTGTATTATTACTCGTACAGTGTTGTAGCTCTTAAATTGCCACTCAGATAAGTGTTCGAATCTTCTTTATTCCTAAAAAAATCGTTCTATCTGTACGTATGTGAGTGTATCCGAGAATTTTCGTCATTACATAACTTCCATCCAATTTTCATGAACTGTTCAAGGCTTGTGAAAATTAGACCCTACATGATTCCATGAATATGAAATCCTACAAATACCTATTTCTCACCAGCTAATTGAGAGTTCGCCAGAACTTGGATCGTAGCACTGATTTTTATGAGAGTGACAATGGCTTACCTTGAGAGTGTTCATATTAAATTCCGATTATCTGTCCATACAATCGTGTTATGTAGGTAGGAAGCTATACATCACGCCAACTTGGTTAACTTTTTTTCTAAATGAAAAAAATATACTACTATAAAAGATACTTAAATGCTAACTACATCGCTCCTAGTAGGTATTTATCGCCATAATATTAGATATGGGTTATTGGTCTATTCATTAATAACCTTTGCTATCTACAACTAGATAGCCATAATATTAAGCATGGGAAAGCCTGAATAATATAGATTGAGCGAAAAAACTCGATTTTTATGAATACTGTAGATATGGAAGTATTTCACATGGGGCCTTGGAGGAAACAAGACTGATGTTGAGGCAAATCTAATTTTCACCTGCAGCATTATTCGGCTACCCCTACTTAAAATTTATTTCTATTCACACGTTGGGTTCCCCGAAGAATATTTTCTTTTAATCCCTTTAGAAATTCATCGGGTCATCTTCGTCGTTCTGATGACGATAATTAACCCTCCGAGATTGGTAATTAACCTTTAGTGGGGCTGATGTTTAATATAAACGTTTTTCCGCAGCCCAAGCGAAATTATCGTTAATGTTTCAGTAGGTACGCAGGTCGCTCCTAGGCGGGACTTGGGTGGGTACATAAATCAACTGCCAAGCTCTTTCACGAAGGAGTCGCTAATCTACGGAATATCAAACATTAATGGAGGTGGATTATCGAGGTCAAACCACTTCACGAAGCAGAGTAAGGTATCCGACATCAAACCCAGGTAGGTACCTATAGTACTGCTATTGCTTTGAGTCGCGTAACTTCAGGAGAAACTGCTTTTATTAAATGACGTTTTCTCCTTCCTCTGATCCTGATCAATACTCAATGTGTCCCAAATTAAGGGATCGATTTGACAACTAGGTGAATGATATTCAATGAAATGAGGAGACATAAGGCGTAATTTAGGTGTGAAAGGGGTAAAATATTTACAACTAGCAATATATATTTATTTTTTACAACTAGCGGGTTGTTTTTTACAGAGAGCCAAATATAGCGTAGGTAATAGCCCCTAATAACCGCTTCAAAATTGGTTCACCCAAAGCTTGACAGTTTGTTATTTGAGAATAACTTCAACAATGCAAACATGTGATCATAACCATCAACATTGCGAAGGAACTGCGAAAGAAGAGGGTGTACTACAAATACTTTAGCTTATAACCTGGCCATAATTTTGAAAAAACCTGACAAAAATCGATGCAGCCGTTAGAAGCACAAACTGTCACAAAGTGAAATATAGTGACAAGATGTTGGAGACCAAAAATATAGATGATGCACACACGGAAACAGTGAATGCGGTTTGTTTCGTAGTTCCTGCTGGTTGAGAAACTTCACGATTATTTACCTACCGTAAGAATCCCTAGGTACTAAGGTTCCTTTAAATTCCAATTACTTACTGAATAATTCATTAGTTTTCGTTATAGCGCAACTAGCAGTTTTCGGAATTTTCATTAACTGTGAAACAATCCCTTTTCCAGGGTGAGGTAAACGTTAGAATTCCCAAGTTATGATAGGTGGAAGATGAGGGGCAGCTCGTAAACCGTTTTGATTCATGGAGACATTACAAAGTATCTCGGAGGGAGAGGTGGGATAGGGGTTCAAATTATTACTGAACTAGGCTAGGAGAGAGAGAGAGAGGGGGTTGGTAAGAGACCCTCTGGGGCTTTTGGGAAGGGCAGAATCTTCTGGCCCTTTGGGAAGACCCCTGCTGAGGCCTCAAAGATCGTCCTATCGAGTTGCTTGGGTGGAACCGTCCTCATTGGTTGATCTTTCTGTAAAATGGATTTTCCGCGGATTCTAATCGTCCGACCGTCGTGGCAGTTATTACACATTCTATACTCAACATAGTAGCTACGCAGAATTCTGAGAATTCCCCCCTTTTGGAAACACTTGATAATACCCTGTTCTTCGGGCGTGTTGTTTCAGTGCGCTTATAATTTTGTAGGTTCTTTTTCATTATATTGCGAAGATGTTTCCCCAAAGCCGCTCATTCGTATAGGGGTCAGCACCTCGAAGGCAAAGCTTAACGACACAGAAATCTCCGACCATGATGTAACAAAAAGTAGGGATGATTTAGTACCAACAGTGGAGTTCCCGTGAGTATCATGGATACTTTTAGGAAAAGGTTCTCCACGATTCTGAACCTCATGTTTATATACGAAAAAAATGTTGTTCCTTATTATTGATCGTACCCACGTGACTCCCAGTGACCAACATCTTTTTCAACCAAGGCGTTGTTATTGATTTTAGGCGAAGAAAAGAGGACAAGGAAGTACTCACAGGAAGAGATACTTAGAATGTATCTGCCGATTCTCTTGTGTTTCAATCATGCTCGAACGTCTACATCGGTTTTTGATGAGGTTGTTTGCAACACGATGGTAAAGTTCCAAACAAAGTCCACCGTCCAGGTTGCATTCTCATCATAAATTATACGAACGACGTGTTGTTCGATTCGGTAGGTAGGTGTTGGAGTCAGTAGTGAAAGAAGTCGTATCGATGGGATTCTCGATAATTGGGTTAAAGCTCGGCTAACGAGACTGAAGTGCTGTGATATTAAATCCGCTGTAGTAAATTCTCATTCCGTTGTAGTTTGACCATAGAAAATTTAATTCGCTCAACTGAGTGGAAAGTGCGAAATCCCGTAAAAGCGTGAGCGGAATGCCTGGTAATTCCAATAGGATTTTTCTCCCTTTTCAGTTCATTTTTCCTCATTCTGTTAGGAATGTTTGGACCCTGCGGGTATTTGGCGTAGCGTTAGGGTTATTGTGGTTTAATCTGCTATGTGTGTGAACGGTAAGGGGCGGACTTTCGGAGATAACACCCCAGAGCCCCCACTTTCTGACGATTGAAAAGGGTAGGATGCGGTGGGACACTGACAGACCTCTGCGGCATCTTGAAAGCAGATAAGGAAGTGTGTGCGTTTCCTTCCTGATCATCTGATGAGGAAAAGAGGTTTTCATGTGATCGTCGTGTAGGAAGACGTGGAGGAATATCTCGGACGGCAGCTGGGCGGTCATTGCTTTGGGGTTGAAAACCACTAGGAGGGGACCCTTCCCATTGAAGATGTCTCGGCAAGGGGATGAGATCATGAATAAACTTGTCACTCCCTCCTTCTGTGCAAGATAACATCACGTTCAACAAACCTTCGTTCCCCACCTTTCTAACTAAGGCAAATCTACCGCGTTTCCTCCTTCATCCACAACGACTGTGGCCGTCAAGGTACAATCTGCCTCGTTGGTAGGTAACTCGACTCGTAAATTCGTCTCTAACTACTCCCATTCTTATCGTCTCAACGTGCTGTCTGACGGAATGACAACGTTCCTTCAATGTTGAGACGTTTGATAAAATCTTCCCCTATATACAATAATTAAATTTGAACGTACATTAGTGTACTCCTGATGTCAATCTAGGAGTGAGGTCATTGATCATTATACTATTATTGTAATGATAATAATTATAATATTATTGGATAGTTTAATAGTGAAATTATCATATCTATCTATTACCCAGACAAATCGCTTTCTAAAAATTAGAATTCAATACGGGGCGGCTCGGCGTTACCATTTTCATCGAGTTCAAAATGCAGTTACATGGTATACATACACGTCCAAAACATGCTACATTGAACCAAACCCTCTTGGTGACATTCCAATCGAAGAGCAACTGTAAACAGGGGCAGTGCTGGATGTTGATGCATTGAATATACGAGGGGTGCTACTTAACACTGCCCATTTCAATAGTAGTAGGACAACGCTAATGAATCACAAAATCGATGGCTATGGACATCAACAATATTCGAAGAGACGGGGATCGGTGTGGGTGCAGTCAGGACCAATCACCGAGCCACCCATACGGAGGATTTATGACGAGGGAAGGAAGGGCTCGTGGATTAGTAATGCCTGACAACCGGCTTCTATTAGCAAGATTACTGTTTTGGACGCATCCAGAAGTAAATGCATCGCTCCTCATTGATTCAGTTACGCTCAGGATGGGAACGTTCAGCTATTCGATCGTCCAGAAATAATCTGGCGGGTAGGTGCACGATCAGGGACGTTTTTGGACGAGTCATACAACTTTGATTAACATTCTGTAGCAGATGGAAGCAGGAAATGAATACCTTAGAAGCCAGGCAATATAGCGATTCCGTTATGGTTCCAGAGGCATGGTTGAGATTGATATTGTGGTCAGACGTTGAACAAAAGGGATAAGGAACAAACCTTTATCACTTTTGAAAACGCAAAATGCGAATTGAGACCATCATTGATCAAAATGTATGACATCTGGCCCGACTGACAGAAAGAATGTGCCATCGCACATTTCACCCTTGGACGGTTTTAATTTAAGGGGTAACCACGCTCAAATACCAACTTCGGATCCGCCGTAACTTCAGAAATTTAGACATTTTTGCTAAAAAGTGAAAAATCACGGCTTATTTTCCTAAGCGTATTATTTTTCCATAATCAAAATTTTTAAGTCCTGGCATCCAACTAAGCACATACAACAAATTTCAACCTATACAAGATGAAAGACGAACGGCAGTCACCCACTCCTCAGAAACGTACGCCATAATGCCTTAAATCTCTGCGATTTGCATTAAGGCGTTCTGGTTGAACAGAACAACTAACGTTGAAACCTCGATTTTGATTTACTGACACACGTAAACTATCAAAAAACTAATGGGACATCTTCCCCAGATCTCAAGCCATAACTCAGCTTATAACGACCACGAGAGCTTCGGCAGTTTTTACGATCAATTCACGTCAAGTTTATAGTCTACTGTGATACCCTCCTCAAAATATTTTCTCGATTCTGTTGACATTATGCAAATCTCACGCTTTCAGGTTTTCCAACGAGTTATGCATATTTTCATAGCTAGCCCATAATTCGCGCTCTTGAAACTCCTCTTACTATATATACTCACCCCTGAGTTCAGATTTAACGCCAAAACTCCTCCAAGAACGGAATAGATGGGAAAAAAAGAAAAGCGAAGAAAGAGGATATAATTTATACCTATTCACCCTCTGTCTTAAAATGTTGATGTTTTACCTAATTCCCTACTCAAATCAAATTTGGATCCATTACCCATTATTCCTAAAACTTCCATCGCATTCATGTAGATGTAAGGTGAACCTATGTATGTGATAGGTTCACGGAATATCGGCAAGATGGGGAAACAATTCCAATTCTTGAATCAATTCTACTGAATAAATTAGGGCTCCCATCAAGCGAAAGGAAAATAATTCAAGAGTTCCTTTTGTGATGCGTAGCACCTAAAATATCCATGAAATCTCTCGAATTTCCATAGAAATAGCAGGTTACCTATTAAAACACACGGCGATTTGACCGATGAATTATTTTTTGTATTATGAGCCGGGTAGTTGAGGAGCCCCTGATGGTTCAGTCGATCGCAAGGATCGATCAATCTTAATAACAAAAAGAAAGAAAAGAAAAAAGAAACCATTATTCCTGTGCGTGACATCTAAATTAGTGATGAGCGATGCACCTCAAAGCGCTTGAAATATGTAGTAATTACACTGCTATTCGAGAGCCGTACAGTTGGATTTCTAGAGGAAATCGTATCTACCTTTTTACATGAATAAATCCCATAACCATCCGATAAAAAAACTATCGTACTTACATACCGAATTTCATAACTCAACATAGATGAAAGCCCCTGTTCGATCGACATATGCGCCCAGTGTTGAGCCATCGAACTATCAGGTGGTCCGTGGTCAGGCCAAAAAAGTTGATTTGAACCCTGAAGCTCAGAACTTTGTGAGGAAAAAGTACAGTCTGCGATGCTAACTCCATGGCTAGTTCGTCAGTTGATTCTGGCTGTATGATTTGTATAGCTCAAAAGATTCTGCTATACACCGTTCGGCTTACAATCTCTCCTCCGCAATTTGTTGAATTCTATAAATCCATTTTAGTAACCATAGAATCGTGGATAAGTATAGTATTGAAATAGTTAGGGAACATGCAAATATGCGTGAAATCAAAATTTGGACGGGAACATAGAATAGCTACCGGAGAATCGATACCACCCCTAGAAGAAAATCACCAAACAGAAAACCCGGTGGTGATGAATTCAACTTTTCTAATCACGGACCATAATTCCTCATTTTGGTCACGTCCCTCAACTTTGAAGGTTCAAATTGAGGCTGTAAAAATATTCTCCAAGAACAAGAACCGCTAGGTAACCATATCTCCGGTGAACCCAAAATCCCAACCAAATAAATCACCAAACAGCAGAGATGGCGAATTCAAATTCCTACACATCGGAAAGGATCACGGAGGACAATGTGTAACAAGACGAGCAGGGGTATAGCGTCAGAGGATGGGTTGTTAGGAGAAATAAGCATTACAGGGATGGAAAGCTCTCAGGTGCCTCCTAAAACGCGATCGAAGTCTATCAAGAGACAGACAAGTGAGAAACGATGGAATCCAAGGCATTTCTCGATCCGAACCCGCGGGAAGAAACTATGAAGACTGAAGACGAAGGCAGAAGCCTCCCGACTAGACTGATTTCGGTTTATTGCGCCCTGAGCAACCCGACCTCCAGTATATTGGGCATTGTTTCGAACCCAATGACGGCGACGCCAGACGAAAAGACGCCTCGGGAACGTGGAAGCACAAGCCGATTATTCGGTGATTGATTTGGGACCGGCAGAGGAGTGACGGGGTATTTCCAACTCCGCTAATTGGTTCGCCACCCGACCATGAATTCGCCTTTCGGGAAGTCTATTCAAGGATCGTAAACCCCGTTTTCTCCGATAGGGTTTCATAGTGCTTCGGAAAGGTCTCTTCGCGTCTCGTCTAGATATGAAGGGGTTTTGACTGCTTTTAATCAAGAAATGGCTTTGGAATGATGTAATGGAAACATTGGAGTCTCAATCTCAGTTATCCAATCAATGGGATAAATGAGGTATTTCAGTCAATTTTTTACGAAGTCACTCTCACGCTATATCAGTTATTGATTCAATGTACCGAAAATTGTGAGGCAAAAGCTGTATCAGTTATTAATTTAACGTAACGAAAATTGTAACGCAGGAGCTGGATCAGTTATAAGTTTAATGTATAACGAAAATCGTAATGCAAAAGTGCAAGGAAAGGTGTAACGAAAGTTTTCAACATGATTAGATTTGATCAACATGCTTTAGCCATGACCTACTCGTAACTGCCGAAAAACGTCACGAAAATGCGACCCAACCCTGAAGTATTGCTTGTTCATCTGATGTTTTTCACGTACAACCAATCGTCGGAAAGCTCCGAATTTAGTACATCCTTCAGAGAACCACTCAAGGTTGGTTGGAGTTTTCAGTTCGGAATTATGATAGGCACCTTCAAAATATAATATATATGAAGCACACTAGTAGGAACAGGTTAAAAGCTTTTAATTTTTGCCGCTAGAGCTGAAATGGAACTAACCAGGGGAGCAGGGTTCTGGCCCCCTCCGAATTTTCTGATGCTCTTCATGGACAATCAATCGTTACTAGTAACGTCCTCATTTCCACCCTACGACAAAATACGAATTACCCACTTAAATGTTGGGAGAATGACTTCGTCATAATTACCTACCTGCTTCAGCAAGAATTGCAAAAGAGCTTAGAACTGAGGAGTACAGGAGGGGTTGCCCAAAGAAGAGGCCCGCGGGGCCTAAAAAAAGAAAAAAACGCTGCAAATTATTGCACAACGGTTTATTATTTTCTGTATAGATCGCCCATCTACAAAGATCCTATTGACATAAAATACCCACCTACCGCGAGGTTCACAATCATCTTTTGGCGACAATGAGTAGGTACCTTCTTGTAATTATTGTAAGCTGGTACCAATCAGGATTGTGATTGCCAAATGAGGAGTCAGACATTTCTAATTTCGCGAAATAAAATCCTAACTCTTAATCTCACTTATTCTAACAATCAATTGGTATGAATAGTTTTGATGCGCTTCAAGAGAGTCTTTACTTGAAAAATGGATGGAGGTTGTACTAAAATCTGATATATGATAGATAGAAATTATATTCAAAATCGAAATATACAGAATAATAGTCAACAGTTATACTACTTCACAATAAAGAGATATCAACGTGAATTTACCTTCAAAGCAGTAGGTGGAGGGCACAGAGTGATGGTGGAATGCACCTGAACTGAATTTAAACTTGAATTTAAGTATTTTCAAGAAAAACTGATTTTAAGAAGCTGAGGGCTGACAAACTAGTAGAGAGCAATAAGATGTCTGTACGGCTTGGAATTAGCTTACGGTTTGATCTGCTTGGTCCTTTTTCGTGGTCCCTTCACCTTGGTCCTGGTGGGAGGGGGGGGGGGGGGGGGGGGGGGGGGGGGGGGAGAGACGCAGGGGTAGCTGGTAGGGGAAGATCCGTTGATTTTCCCTGGTCGGCTGCTTTGTGGTGTTCTCAGGTCGGATTTACACTCAAGGCCTTTTTCAAGGGTTCGAATGAACCTGACCCAGAGAAGGAAAAATAGGTATCTATGAGAACTTCCCTAAAAAGGACGCTTGCCTTCACTTTTCGTAGGTAAGTATTTTTCTCGAGACTCCTATTTTTCTCTGTTTTCTTGAGACTCGACTCTTTGAGGAGTTTTTCAAGAAAATTGAGGTAAAAGACCGCTTCTGGAAATAAATGTCCAGGAAGTTTCTCGACTAGCCTTGGTGCTAGGAGATTGATATCTCGTTTCCCTAAGTATCACTCTAGAGTCCCGTATAGGGTATCTCTGAAGACGGGAGGTGGCTGCGCTGGTAAAAGAGGCGGAAAGGAGACCTAGGGTCGTCGACTTTCGCGATTCCTCAGCGAGCGGGCCCTTGAGTAACGAGGGGTGGACCCAGTAGGGTCGCCTCGAGTTACTGGGGGCGGAACGGTCCTCAACGGCGTGTAAGAGAACTTCCCTAGGGAGGTTCTGGGTACAACGTCGGAGTTCGCGGCCACAGGTCGTGAGTTTAGGGGGCCCGAGGGCGGCCTGCTCTACGTTGGGGGCGGCGAAGGCTCCACAGGCAGTAGGTGGCCTAGGGCTCTCACTACTATTCCTGGGAGGGGTTAGTCGATCTCAGCCGAGAAAGACTAACGGACCGTCAATACTGGAGAATTTCTCACAGTAGAGGTCAGGTTAGCTCCGGGGGCAGAAGGCTGCGGTAGCTCTACTGTCACCTGCCGGAGGGTGGTTACCGTAACGCCGTAAAAAGGGGCCGGGGACCACAGTCCTGGAAGGACAGTCAGGGTCTCTTCGAGAGAGCAAGCTCTCAACCAAAAGGTCACCTGGCAAGTTAGGCTGTCCGCCGGGGGCAGGAGGCTGAAACAGCGGTCCTGTCACCTACCGGGGAGAGGCTAGGTGCTCACAGGCGAAGGGGGGACCGAAGCCCACACCAGCGACGTCCTGGAGGCGGTTGCTGTTCACAGGAAGCGGGGGGCCAAGGCCAAACACCAGCGAATCCTGGAAGAGGTTAGGATTTCCTAGTGGAGGCAGGAGGCAGAGCCTCAACTTGTGCCACTGGAATGTCTTCTCACTAGGAGGAATGAACCCTTAAGAAGGGGAGAAAATAATATTCTGAAAATTTCAGACTTGACGTTAACCATCCAGGAGCACCTCCCAACACATTCCCCCAAATCCATGGCAACCGGCAACGCTCGACATGGCTTCCCTCGATTCGACTTTTGTTTTGTTTACGTTCCTGCTCCCGTCTTTCCGTGCTGCTCCCCGTTGCTCTCCCATTGAATTATCTTCCTCCTAATGTCGCGAAATGGCTCCAGCTTTGATTTGCGAAGTGTGCGGAAAATAATTCGCTTATCGGCGGAATTTAGTTCGGCACTGTAAGGAATCCCACGGCGTAGTCTTCTCCGCCAGAAAATAAAATTGCCTGCAGTAGCTGTGAGTTACATTGTTTCAATGATATAACTACATAAAGTCTAGTCAATTTTGTTGTCATGCACAGGAGACTGATGTTGTTATTGAAATAAAGATTCTTTGTTTTTGTTAAAGCAATGGAGTAGGGATAGTTTATCATAGCCTACGACCACCTAGTATCAAGAAGCCAACCTGATTATTATAATAGTCGTAATACTTACAGGTTCTTGATGGAGTTCGTCGGGTGATAGAAGAAGAACTACTATAGTCACAATGAACTAGGCTTTTATTATAAAAAGCAAAAATAGTTTGAATTTGATCAGTCAGACAGAGAAACAGAGAAAGATGGTTTTACCGGCGAAAGCTGGAAACGAAGTGAAGTAAAAAAGGACGGCTGTCAGTCATTTGTGGGAACAAGAAACAAAACAACTGGAGTAGATGTGCGCTCACCCTAGGCGAAGCCTATATTTTAACAGTTTTGTTATTAAAAAACTAAAAATTGTTGTCTTTAGTCAACCTGTCAATCAACTGCAGAAGTAAACGCTTTTTTGTGTGAAACGGAATGTAAATTTATGAATACGAAACTACGGAAATCACAAAAGAATAATACAAACTACCTATCACATTTCAGGATGAGGGGG
>JAEMON010000004.1:12936384-12961679 GCA_030264115.1 Lygus lineolaris | reverse complement strand
TCCGCATTTCTGTTCCTTTGGAAGGGAAGTAATAATGGGCGTGCGATCGATGATGATATTACTTCGAGGCTGCTGGTCTTATAGGAATCACTATTTCTCTCTCTTTGTAGGCCTTCCGATGTCAGGTATTGTATTATTTTTGTTGATAAAATATATATGTGCAGGTTATAATGATAAATATTATATTGTGTAGGTAGAGACCACAGAATGTTACTCCTAAGCCTGAAGATGAACTAGGTCGAAGAAAAATTAAAAAAATTTCCCCTTTTGCTATGCATTTCGAGTAATACATTTCACTCTTCATCGGGCAGAAATGTGTGGTTTTACAGAAACGTGTCTTATTGATTCATTGAAATGGTGGTAACCTATACCCAGTAAAGTATTTCAGGATCACCATCAAGTTTCAGGAACAGGATTTCCTCAGTGGTATATCACTACTCCAAAGATAAACATTGTGGCTGATATGATGTGATTAAAATCAATCACAATCCAGTGCTGTCTAGTATAGGCTTATAGAAGATTCCTGGTTCCTATACCTGCAGAATAATTTATTGTTGTTGTACTATTTATTCATGGTTGGCTCGGCCGTGCGTTGTTAAGAACGTAGATAGTAGATCAGAAACAGAACATACCTACTTATTGAAAAAGCTCTTGATGTCCATTCGAGTTTATCTGGATTGTGGTAACAAACCGCTTACCTGGGAACAAATAAAAATATAAAATATTAAATTGGTTAGCCACACTGACTGTTACAGGTTCCAGGTTCATCATTAGGTACAATGGTAGTTACAAAAGTAGTACAATGGAAATTGATTATCTTAAATACACCTATTTATACAGAAATCCATGATGTAGCAATGACATTCAATGAAAATTAAACGTTAAATTTACATGGGAAACAATACTAGAGTGAAATAACAATGGGCACGAATTATTAAACATGAGATGAAGCAATATAGTGATGGGTTGATCAGAAAAACATTAGGTACTAAGTTGATATACTCCGAGAACGGCAGCTGACAATGGGATAGGAACCACAAGAGAGTAACTTGACTAGACAAGAAGACCGGAGATGGTTCCCATTTTCATTTCCACTTCCACGCGTCACTAACCCTCGTAATTATCGTACTACCTACGATCATGCGATAAAGTAATCACTTGAAGGCACTAACGGAGGAAGTTGGGAATACTAGCTAATAGTAGAGGGAACTAGTGGAGCGTAGAGCAGTGGCGCGAATCATGAGGTCGTTAGATCCATTTTTCAATCTCTGAAGCTTCCATTGACGATCCCCAGTGATTCATGCATCTGGTACGCGCTTGCTTCACCTCCAACTATTGACTTCTTGTTGAGTAGTTAGCAGATTCTTTGTTCGTAGCTTCTAATGACCTAGGTTTCCCAGATGTTCGTGTTTACCTACATACTACATCGCAAGGAGCCAATTATCAGTTAGGTAAAATTTATCAAGTATTGGACAGAAAAGCGTTATAGCAGAGGGACCGATATATTACGTAGTCAGCCGGAAGGCATCTGGAAACTCTATATGAGCCAACATTTGTTCATAAGGCCTCCTCGGTATAATCTTTGGTTTAGAAATAATTTAACAGAAACGAACGGTTCTGATTAGTGTGAGATCCTTATGCCACATCTCCTTCCCCTTCTTCCCTTAACCATGAGAGTGAAAATGTAATCTGACGGGTGTTTACATAGCGTACACAAACTCACAGACGAGCTTGTTCCGAGGGGTTAGTGAAATATCTAGACACTCGGGTGTTGACAACGACGATTGAGAGGGAGGTTTCCCGGAGGGGGCCACTGTTTACTTATGATATTAGGCTATAAGAGACGCTAGCGTTGGTCCTAGTCATATCTCTCCATTGGAAGCCATATGGACGTCTGTATCACGGTTGGGTCAAATGAAGATTTCGTGATCGCGGCCTACCTCTTCCTTTCACGTTACCAATAGCCTTCTAGGTCGGGTTTTCCTGAATACCAATAACTTGCTTTGGTCAAATCAGTTAGGTTTGGAGTGCACTCATACTTACTCAACAGTTGAAGTAGGTTATAATGTAACAATTGAACGATTAGTTCTGGAGTTTTCATTGGATTCCAAATTCCTTTATCTTTCTAGAAGGGTGTTCACAGTTAAGATGGAGAACCTTCTAGAAATCAAGTTTACAACCAATTTCCAACAAAAAATGTCTCCTAGATTTTTTTCTAAACTTAAAATGTTCTTCGTGAGTTATTTCAATTTTCAGATTCTCCACTAAATGACCATAACTCCCTTGCGTTCGGACACTTTTGGAAAGAGCGTTAAATTTCCTATCTCCCTAGTGCAGTATTAAAACGTTTACAGTGGATAACGAGGGAAAGAAATTGGACTAAAATAAGAGTTCTCTAAAATTTTCAAGATCAATATTTTTCCAAACTGCTCTGTCTCCGATCAAATAGGTAAATCCCCGCGCACGTTACTAGGGGGAACTTACTCAGTATCTCAGCGTTTTAATGGTGCGGTTATCTTTTATTTCACTGTAGGGTTATGGTAGGCGAAGGAAGATTGCATAAAAAAAGTATAAGTTTTTTTCGAGGAAATCGAGTGTTAGTAAACGGCTTGACCATGTCCAGAAGATTCTAGCTAGGGGTCTCGTTTTCGACGTACCTTTTCTCTCGCTGAATCGGATGGTGACACTCCAGATTAATTCAAACAGTCAGAAAATTGATGTATCAAGAAAAATAGTGCATTCACGGACATACTAGCATGTGTGGCCCATTTTTTCTGAGCTTGTGAAAAATTGACGTGAATACGAGTAACAATTTTTGGGGAAACCCTAACACTCGATTTTCTGGAAAAAACCCGACTTTTTTGCATTTCAAACTCAGATTACCTCCCCTAATTTCTACAGAAAAATGAAAAAATAACCGCACCATTGGAAAGCTGAGATTCTGAGGAAGTTTTTCCGGTAACGCTCTCGGGGATTTGTCTACTATTGGAGATATATTAGAGCCGTTTGAAAATATAGTAATTTTGAAAATCTGAGAAAACACTCATTTTAGTCCGATTTCTTCGCACGTTGAATCTACTAGAGAAGTTGCTATAATTCATTAGGGAGATAGGTACGAAATTTAAAGCTCTTTCCAATGGTGTCCTTACTTTTTGAAATTATAAACTACGGGAGTTATGGTCATTTTGGTGGCGTAAAGACGAACAGAAGAAAAAAATCTTGAAATATAAAAATTCACGAAAATGAGGGTTTAAGAAACTCTAAGAGACACTTTTTGTTGGACATTAGTTATAGTATCTATCCCTAGAAGGTTCTTCATCTTAAGTGTAAACACCCTGTCTAAATATTACGGTCGGAAGTCTATAAGTTGTAAGTGTCTACAACATTAGTACCTACTTGAGAATTTTGATGATAAATTAGAAAGCATCAGAAGCATTTTCTATCGGTGTACTCTTATTTACTAATAACTACTGTTATTAACTATCTTACTTACTATTTACTACACCCAATTCACTACTCTTGTTTTTATTCTTACTGCACTCTAATTTAGTTATTTTCTATGAACCCGACGGCAGCGCACAGTGATTGATGATGATGATGATGATGAGTAATTGACACAATTTGTAATTGTTCCGCCGCTATTGTGAAATGTGCACTCATTGAACTCTCCAATTTAGAGTGTAGCACAGTGTAAATGGTGTGACAAGTAAAAATAGAGTACTTGTAATGCTAGTGAAACGAGGGAAATCTCTGAGAACAATGAGTCAAATGAAAAATTGAACTTGTTGGACGAAAAAATGGACAACTCGAGAGGCTCAGTGTTCTCGCCACATGTACCTACCCCCTGTATCAACGAGCCTAGCGCACCCAATCGGAAAGTATCGTACTTGGAGACCTCACGGATAACTCAAACATGGCCAATTTTGGAGTTGTCTCAATATTGTTGCTGTAAGGCGATACAATATATAGGATGGACGTACGTAGGACTGTATGACGTATAAGACAAACAGAACAAAGTGAGGGCCAAACGGGAAGTAGTTTTATTATACATCAAATAGAGCTCGGAAACTATTTCTTTATAGATATTGGCATCAACCTCTATCACATCCTGTGTATCTTATTGTAGACCATCTCTTCTCAATAGTTGGGAGTTTCAAGTAGATGGTTCGCAAGCCAAATATAGCTGACAGGGTTCCGGGATGAGGGAACAGTAGGTAAACATCCCCTGGGACCTGACGGTGTTATGATTTCATCGAACGGATTAGAACTTGGTCGCCTGCCCGCCCACTCTATCATCCGACTTCTCAAACTTCGCCGTCTTCCCAACTTGGGCTAGCCGATCTTCCTTTTCATCGTTTTTCCTCTTCAGAAGATGTTGATGGAAATCCGGCCGTCAAGTTGGAACACCGTAATCTTTTCTGTCACCTACGCGAGTAGAAAGAGATAGAAAACTATCAACCTATCTACTTTCAAAAATATGAGATTAACCTATTCTTTGCAATGTCGAGACCGTGAAAGAAGGGAGAGAGGGACAAGGGTAGCTCTTAAACAATTCGTTCTCCAACTTACAACACCATACCTAGAAAAACCATAGATATCTTATTACACCATAAGATACCTAATATCTTATTATATGTCTACTCTAACCGCTCATAAAACATCAGAGAACGATTTACCATTTAGGAAAGTGGTTCTCAACCTTTCCTTGGTCACGCTCTCGCACCATATAATTTTTCGAGTCCCCTCTAGGGCCCACGGAAGGCCTCCTTCTTTCATGTCTACGGCGTAGACGATCCCCTGTGAATGTAATCTCCCTGTGTCATCCAATGTATCTACCTTAGGTAGGGAGGTTGGATGGATGCTGGCCATTGGGCGCACCGGGCTTGCGCCTCCGATTGCCTTGTCGATTTAAAAACATAAATAGAGAAATAATAATAAAAAAACAATATACAAAATTGGAAAGAATAAAAAAAAAAAAAAAAAAAAAAAAAATAACGTAGACACATAAAACTGGTAATCAAGTGGGCCCCACTGGCCAGTGAGAGCTTCAATACAAGGGCCACAGAATATAGAAGAATGTTCTCAAACTTAATTTTCCATTCGGTAGGCACCTGGGTATCTAGTAACGAAAAACGGCGCCTCTCATTTCACTCATCTCAATATACATAATATGGTGATATGGGGCCCCTAGAGATTGGTTTCCTAGAGTGCCCCGAGGCTCCAGCCCGACCTAAAAACCAACACATCGTGTGCAAAATTTGAAGTATCATTAACAACTAATCAAAAGGTCAGAGACGTACAGCGATTCTGATTCTTGTTGCGCCATTAGATTGAGACCGACTGATCTAGGACAATGATTTACACAGTCTAACTATTCCAATTTGGTGTACCTTCATATAGAAATGATATTATTCTGGCGATTTCATTCACGAATAAATAACTTGTAACGCGAAAGAGAAGTTTGAGTTTACTTCTAACCGCCTGTGTCCAGCTCATTGGATAGACGTACCTTACACACTCCATTGCCCTCCAATGAACAAATTGTAAAAAAAAAAAAAAAAAAGATTTTGCGATTAGTGTCATTCCTCTTTTTTATATAGGTAGCTAACTACATAATTCCAGCATTTAAAAGAGTAGCCTACTTTAATTTCAATCTAAAGTTTTAAATTCTTGTAAAAGAACATCATTCTGTTTAGAACAGAAAAGTTCACGGATAAGCCAAAATTCATTTGTGTCCCTCTAGTATTTGTACACTGGTGTTACAAATTATGTAATAGGAATAGCAAATGGCTTGTCATAATGGATAACACAATTTAAAAAAACCACCAACTATTTCTGTCAAGAAAAAATGAAATGCATACCTAATAGGTAGATACGTAAACTGCAGGCAGGATATTTTCAACCCAGGTCATATGCCTAAAAAAGGATCATATAATCAAACAGAAAGTAGGCCTCAGGATAATGCTGAATAACAATTTTGAACCATACCCGAAACTCCTGACTAATAGAGTACCTAATCAATTGATACGGTTCAAGCGTTCTTTATCAAAGGAAGATAGATTAATAAGGACGGCTTTGAACTCTTCCCCCACCTAACTTTTCTCTTTTAAACCATTCATCCAAATGGAAGCAAAACAAGCAGAGAGCACTCGGACGTAAAACTGCACACTTGGCAATTGACATAGTTTTGCAACGATTCCGATCCGTTCGGCTCCCAGCCGCCCGGCAATCGCCGTGATTTAGCGACAGAATGTGCTCGGAATGGTGGTTGGGTTGCAAAGGCTCTTCGAAAACGAAAATATTTTACAATTTATATGGAGCTCAATTAGACCCCTACCCCTTCGGAAATGCCTTTCTCGGGGTAAAGCCAGAAGCAGACAATCGGCCTAGAGAGCAATAATGCTGTAGTAGATCAACCCCTCCAGCCCGCCCGCAGTCAAAACTAAAACCTTCCCATTCACAACGGGCTCTCTCGGCTTTCCTTAATTAAATCTTCTGTTCTCCCCTCTCAATGATAGTCACCTAGCTTCCATCCTCAGTAAACTAAATGGCTTAATTCCAGAGCTACAACCCAGGCCCACAGTTATGATTACCTACCCACCTTTACTGCTGGGCGTTTTCACGATTTTCACCTTTCACTTCAATTTTCAAGATGGCACCGTTTATGGTTATATACTGCTCAATTCTTGCAGTTATGATGATTAAGGTTCATCGCGTCCCTACGTTTCTCAAGTTATATCACACACCTTCACTATTCCAGCTTTTCCAAATAGGTAAAATCCATCACTTTCCAGATAACCTCCGAACTTGTAATAGGGTCAGTTTTTGAGGAACGGGATATGGTAAATTTGGATTTCCTTGAAAACACATTGTTGCTTCATATTCTTACTAAGTTTGATTCTTTCAAAATTTCAGAAGACGGAACTGAATGGAATTTTACCAAGAGTAATTTTCCTGAGCCCCGCAATTCATCACTTGAAAGTCAAAAATTGGAACCCTCGTGTTTATAATAGAGGTAGAGCTAATAGAGGTTAAATTAACATTTTCTAGAAATTTTCTAGTTTTGATACTTTCTGTGCAACACCTTTTAAGATAAAACCTACCACAATAACCATGAAAGCTAAGCAATGAGCTCAAAAAGTTAACTAACCTTTGTTGTTGCATAAGTTGCGAGGAAGCGTTCACTAAAACCAACCAAAAATCTCTTCTACACGACAACAGCTATATCAACATCCGAGTACCTCCCTCAATGGAGAAGTAAACGAATGGGAACTATCAGGTGCTTAATCACGGGAAGCCTATAGTCTCTTATAATTCCCCATCTAGCCATGTGACATTCATGTTCAGAATAGAAGGGGGTGAGGTAGGCATAGTAGGGCGATAAAGAAAAAAAATCCGACACCTGTCACTGGAGTCTTTTCCCCGATCCGTAATTTCCTTCAGGGAATGAATCAGCGGTTCTCATCGGGCCCTGTCAGGTGTCACGCCTGGTTATTATCACCGCATCATTAGACGGGAACTTCACTGTTTTTCACTCATTCGGGACTGCGGGGCTCACGAATCGAGAGGCAACAAACAAGTCAAAGAATAATCATTATTGTTATAATTCCAAACCAGCACGTCACTCATGCTTTTTCGTCCGTTTATTTTTATACCTCGGATAAACGAACTTCATCACTATTTGGTGTGGCGAGCGTAGATTTATGGGCGTAGGTATACTGTTGAGCGGTAAAACGAAGTAGGCTCACAGCAAATTGAACTTGATGAGGTGTGATTATTGTTTTGAGAATTTCAGGTTTGGGCACGCTGCATTATTGATCTGATAGCTATGAAATTCATGGGAGATCTTCTGAAGTCTAACCTGCAGAATCCCTAAAAATATAATCAACATTTGATGAAAATCGTGACAAGAAAGGCTGGCGCGCAGACTATGGATATCGAACCAAATAATTTAGTATCTACCAAATTTTATATCGAAATGTTTTGTGAAATATCAAATTTCGGGAGAGGGGGAGGGTCCAAAATTTCTACAGCTCATTGTTGCAAATTGAATGAACTGCATTCCTCGGAAGCCCTAGAAAAAGTTGTTAAAATTGTACCTCCTGTTTCAAACAGCCCTCCTGGAAATCGGATGTTCATTTTAAATAACATTGTGAATAAGTAGGGAGTGTAATGCGACTATCGTCAGGATGAATTACTAGCCCGCGGCATTGTTTGAAAAAACAACTCGAAACAGAGGCATTTTATTAATAACGAGCGCTTTTTCTGATTTCCGTAGAGTAATAATTCGTAATAAAAAAATAATAATTTCCACCACTTAAAAAATTTGAACATTCGCGATGTAATTAGGAACTTGTCTAAACAGGGACGTGGCATTTAAGGCCTTACAGTACACAATATTATATAATTCATTTTTCCACACAATACATTTCAGAGATATCATCGAAATTGAATCATAATTGTGGAGGTCAAGCGGCGGCCATCATTTCATGTTTGTTTATGCGCATTATTATAATATGAACTGAAATTATTAATAAATGAAATTACTATATGAATATTTTATGAACAACGGTGCCGTGAGAAAATGGGAGAAGTTATGTGTTGGGTGAAGATTGGCGGACACAGACAAAGAGACAGAGAAAGAGAAACGCTAACCAGAGGATCAAGCGTTATTTACATATTGAAATCGGGACTATGCCAACACATCGAAATGCCAATCGATGTGTCAACATTGAAATGGGAGGTTGAACAGGTTTCGAGGGTTTCCTGAACACAGATCTAGGACTAGGACACTAGGACAAAAACATGAAACCTACAGTTTCAAAGAAATAGAAATAATCACGGTGGACACCTTTAGATGCGGCTGGTGAAAAATCTGCCTTATTTTAATAGTCGTGCCAGATAGGTCAGGAAACTCGAAACTTCAATTTTCAACCACTTATTTCAAGATTTTGGCAGAGTCCAGTTTACAATTTAAATAGCCTGTGGTATTTCTTGAGTCTTTTGACACGAGTTGAAATTTTGTTTCTCCGAAGAAAAAAATTCCACCTCCCGAAAAGGATCACAATCTTCTCTGGGTTAACTCGGAAAATAGACGAAGAGTTCAATAAAACTGTTGACGATCCTCGCAAGAAGACCACAAACATCTAAAACGGTCCATCGAAGAGGAAACCAGTCAGATTAGATCTGCCTCAATCTAGTTCACTAACCTAAAATGAAGTTATAACTTCGTTTGATAAAACCTTGACCCGAGTAGTTGATGAGGTTTTCCCAGCGAAAAGCGATAAAACCTAGGAAAATAAGGAAGTTCTTGAAAGATTAATGGGAAGAAGAAGCAATTTGATGAGCAACTTTTTTCCTTTCTAACAGCATAATTTATATCTCATTCAATAAATTCCGCGATGGTATACAGCTTCGAGTAAGCAGGGCTGAAATGGCTCTGAATTATGAAAAGTAAGGTAGTTAACGTTCCGAGGACTTATTCGGTTTTCAACAAAAGTTTGGTTAGTCACTTCGGGTTGAGTCATATTTAAAAGAGAGGATCCAGGCTGTTCGACACAAAAAATGAGCTGTCGAATTTTCATGCTATAGCTTATGGTGTTCCGCAAGGTTCGGTCCTCGGGCCCATTCTTTTCATAATTTTCATCAATGATCTGCTTCACTCTATGTCAAGACTCACAATACTGTTTGCAGATGACACTACTATTTTTCCAGCGAAAATTCCCTCGAAAATGTGTCTACGAGCAGCACCGAATCGGAGTTGAGCATTAAAAACTGGTTTAATCTGAATGGTTCGTCAGTGAATAACTCAAAAACGCAAACTATGGTATTCGGGCTGAGAAGTCTATCGACTTTCGAGTCAAACCCTGAGAAAGTCAAGTTCCTCGGAGTGCTGCGGTGGATCCTAAACTAAATTGGAATGCCCATTGCGAGGACCTAGCCAAATCACTAAAAAGTGTAATATTTCTTCTAAGCATGCTTGCAGATAAACTGTCCCCAAACGCTGTGCTCACTGCTTTTCATGCAACGTTCCTTAGCCGGGCAACCTATGCTATAGTCTGTTGGGGCCATTCCTCTTCAGCATCCCTGATTTTCAGTTGCCAAAGACGTGCGGTCAGAGCAATATCAGGTTTGGGCTACAGAGAGAATTGTAAAGACTATTTCATAAAGCTTAAGATTCTAACCATTCCTGCTACTTTCCCTACTTTTTATTCTCGAGTGTGTAGTGTTTATACATTACCATCGGGATGATTTCAAAGTCGCAAATCACCAATATCCTACACGTACTGTCAATAATTTGGTGGTTCCTTTCAGTAGATTGAATGTTACCCGCAATGTTTCTAACTGGTGGGGGATTGAATTCTTCAATGCTTTTCCTGAGAACGTAGTAACCTCAACAGAACAGTTTTTAAACGAAGCATTTCCAGATTTCTATGTAAACTTGCACCGTACACTTTTGACGAATTATTTAATGCAATAAATTAACGATGAAAAATTTTGACCTTATGTTTTTCGAGTTCGTAACGTAAATAATTAGGTTTAATAAAATTTTAACTGCAGCCGAGGAATATTTGTCCTAGTACTCGTGTTTGCTTTAAATTAAGGTTTTTAGTCTCATAACAAAAGTACATAATTATCTTTAATACAATTTTAACTGTAGCCGAGGAATATTTGTATTGGTACTTATGCTTGCTTTAAATTAAGGTTTTAGTCTCTGTGGAACTCTGTTGTCAGTAAACTGTGAATTATGATAACTCTATGTAGGCCTAGGCAAACAAACATACTCTTATAAACGTACTCGTAATAGGCAAACTAAACTGAGGGAAGCTTATACCTATGTATCTTTCATGTGTCTCCACAGCTTCGAGAACAGACAAGCTTCGCTAATTTATTTATATACCTCTGTTCACAGGTACCCCTTGCTCCACCCCTGTTTTTCTCTCAGCGATCTCTCACGTAAAAAGTATTCTTTGACAAATATTCAAGTAACAATAATTCATTGTATCTAATAAAAGTCAGCATAGACGATACCAAAACTCCAGACCTAGCAGAGCTCTCCACTGTAAAATTTGAAGAAATGTAGGTACCTACATAAAATTTGACAATTGTCTATGCACCTTGTGTTTCTCGACAAATAAAATGATTTCTTCTTCTTCTTCAATTGCCATTGCTCATATATCCTTCGTAAATTTTTGACATTGACAACATTGAATGGGATCTTAAATAGGTATTGCCAACGTGGTACTATTTACTGTATCTTGGTGTGAATATTCTTGTTCTTTTCTCTCCAGATGGCATAATAGTTCAAGGAGCCTGAAGAGTCTCTGAGGGCTTGATATTGGAAGTGGGTATACACAAATACGACACTACATCCCAATACAATCCAATTGAAGGAATGTTTAGTGTCCATGACCTTGAGGGAAGTTGAACACCACGTATAACGGAAAGTATCATGTGAAAGTGAATCATAGGTCACCAAGGTCATAAATTACTTTGTATGTTGAAGGTATTCCGTCTTGATATCAAGGGATGGCGTAATCTCGACTACCCTTGTTCTGTCAGTGCATGTTGGTTAAACAAGCAGGTAATGTTCATTACTGGACGGTCACCCGTGTTGAGATCCTTTGTCAATGAACCTCTTTGAAACTGGGCGATGCACTTCGTTCAAATTAGTTCAGCAACTGGCACACTTCAACGGAATACGGAATCTACCTCCTACTTCCGGAAAGTCTGGACTGTGAAGAAGGATAATTGGGGGAGCGACGAGAGCTTCCTGAGGATAGTTTTTCTTTGATTACCCCAGACAGGAGGACATCCGGCGGAGGGTGAGGACCTAGTTAGTAGTCATTGGGGAAGAGCTGTAAGAACAGCGTAGAAGTTGGTGAGTAGGGGTGTTGCGGGTTGCCGGGGGACCTATTATAGCAAGATTAGTGGCGAAAAGGGCTACTTCGTACTTTGCGATCCTTAGGAGGAAGGCCTGATCTGTAATTAATGTCACCAGACCGTTGGCAACTGTTAACAAGTTGGATGTAATTACAAAAAGAGTTGTTCCCTTTTCAGAGTCGTTTCGGTTTCCTGGTGCGAAAAAGAGGGAGAGGCGAGAATGGGATAAATGAGCGGAAGGAGGAGATTTACTCGAGCAACGTTTGAGGGGATGAAGGTCATCTCACCATCAATTTCCTCAACAGTTCTCTTTCTCTCAGGAATAATTAGAAGTGATCAATCAAATCGCCGTGTTCAAATCCTCCAATCATTCGTCACCTGATGGTTCTGCAATGGTAATTATTTATTTTCTACTGAATATTTTTAAAAGCTTTATTATGGTGAACTATTCGTTGGTACCTAATTGGTAATCTATTATTGCATGGGGGTGTATAAGATTCTGGAGATTTCAGTCATTGATTCAAATAGTTTCGGATGCCCTGAAACGCGAATTGCCAATATAAGTGTGATGGAATTAGTGAAACTTGTGAAACCCACACGGCAATGAAGCTCACAAAGATTCTCAGATCGGCCTCAAACATACATTATCTCAATGCCTCAGATATCTTGGAGTCTTTTTGATTTAGGGGAAAGGCACCAGTTATTGGACGGGGTCCAGTTATTGGACACTTCGTCGTATTGTTCTAATTAATAATAAGCGTTATTAATATAAACGTTATTAATAAATATATGTTATAAATATATGTTATATGTTATAAACGTTATTAATATAAGCGTTCTGGCAGGAGTTTGTTCTCGAACGTTTTTTTCGTAGTTAGGGCAACTATCTTAGAATGCGTCGTGTGCATTGGAAGTACTACCGCATTTTTTTCCACGTTCAGTGCAACGTGGAAGTTTGGACGGTGAGGATCGGACCAGTTTCTTGTGAAATCAGTAAGGATTGGACTCTTGATAATTAAGGTTTTTTGTCAACTTTGCATAAGTTTTATAATATCTATTTCACTTAGATTTTCACTTAGTCCAGTTATTTATTTTTTACGATTTTTAATTTTATTACAGGGGTGTCCAATAACTGGAACAGGAAAATCGAAATGTTCCCATTATTGGACGGGTTTCCAATAACTGGTGAATTGATTTTTTCCTCATGTTCCATTTATTGGACGATGATGCAGAATCAAATTAGCTCATTCTTCATGCCTGTTATCCACTTTCTTCCGTGATTTTCTAATCTAAAATTTGTTGTATAGTAATGGGACATGTTAATTTTGACATCTCTTCAGGAGGGGTACCTTTGCACTCTGGTGAGCAAACTCAACCACGAGCTAATCTACACACTTCATTGTCATCCATTATTTCATTCAAACTTCACTGCATTTATGTAAAAATGATTGATTTTTCGATTTTCGACCATCCTGAACACGAATCCGTCGAAGAACATTCGAAATTTCAACTCCACCAGGCGTAGACATTTCTGCAAACCGCAATAATGAACAAAAATGGTCCAGAAATTATGAATAACGTGCTCCAGGAAATCTGAAAATTTTATTGTGATTCCGGGTAGGGGCCTTGTTGGTCTCATATGAATTTCATCGCATTTGGATCAGTATTAGAGACTGAGTATACGCAAAAAGTTAAAATGAACGAACCACCATAACTCACGACCCCATGGTTCAAATTTGCTGAAATTCTGGGGGCAGTTCAGGGTGAGGCCCTTGTTGGCCCCATATGAATTTCGTCGCATTTGGATTATTAGAAGAGACTGAGCATGTGAAACTGGGTGAACCACCGAAATTCACCACCCAATAGTCCAAATTAGCTTAAATTTTCATGGTTAATAGTTCAAGTGTTGGTTCTATCATAGGTAACTCAGCTTCCACTAGAATTTCGTGATATTTGGAACAATGCCACTTTGATGTTTTTGTATCTTTCTATTCGTTCGTGTTGTTTTCGATTCTGGTATGAGAGAATGAGAACATGCATGGTAAAAAATCCCTTCAACAACGTGTTTAAAAAAAAAAGTTTTTTGTGTAAATTACCATCTTAACCATGAGAATATATTAAATATATACCATACATTTAATGGTTTATTCAGAAAAAAAAGAGAACACCAATCTTGAATAGTAGGTCCTAAGTAAACGAAGAGCAACCCACTTCGATATTCTAGTTCAGAGATATAAGGTTTTCAAAGTTTAAATTGTCAAATTGCCATTATTAATGTCAAAGACCTATTTCACAAACTTCTATTGTTTGAAATACCTCTTCTACGAAAATTCAAGATCGAAAACGTGGGGACACAAATAACAGGATTTATACAAATTTGATTGCACGTTTAATTGGTATTTTACCTTTCTCATAACCATACCCTGAAGAAAATTGCATTTTTTTAAATGCATATTCAGATTTTTCCCATGATTATTAAACACAGTATATACCTATTTATATCTGGGAATCATCAATATTCAGCAAGTGATCACGAGAAATTGCGTTTCTCGATGTGTCCAATAACTGGTACATTGGTGTCCAATAACTGGTGCAAACGCGTTTTTGAGAGTAAATTGTGAGATAAAAAATTAGATTTCCTTTGATTCCATATTATAATTGCTTTATCCAGTTCCCAAGTTCCTGTAGAACGCTTTAAAAATTGCAGTTGTCAGAAAAAATGAAATAGTGAATAACGAGATGCTTATGAAGTTCGAGTTTCTCCTTAAGCGCCCAATAACTGGTGCCTTTCCCCTATATTTGGACTTCGAAAGTGTAACAACATATTAAGGATCAGATTTCGTTCAAAATCGAACAAGAATGTTTGCAAATTCAATTGAAAAGTGTGAGAGCAACTTATGAAGACTCAAACTTCACATCACATACACAACTTATCCTCAGTCCATCAGGGTAAAACGTTTGCTTTCAAGAAAAAAATCAACTGAATATACAGGTCAAACAGGTTTTGTTTTTTTCCTTCCCATATTTACAGTGTGGAGTTTTGGTAAATAGCAGAATATTCTTGGTTTTGGTAGGCATACCTTGAACATTTCAGAGAGATCACTTTCAGATTTCACAGACGACATCTTTGATAGACCTAATTGGGCAAACATTGTGATACGTGTATAATATATAATATCAGAGACATCTGTAACAGTTCCGAGGTAATTCTATTCATACGAATGAAATTCGCTGTAATGTAGGGGTATAAATAAAATAAAATGTAGGAGTATTTAAACGTCTTTCCATACAGCGGTAACTCATTTGTGTTTGGGTTAGAAACAAGCTTAATTCATATACTGTATGGATGTGTGGGCAACTTCGAGAGTTAAAAATTCAGTCTTGGAAGATCAACAATAGCCATAATAACTGTTGACTGATGATTAATTTTGGTTGACTCTACGCCTGAGTTGAATTTTTAAAAGCTTAATAGTCGGTTTCGACTGAGCGCATGATGAATTCATTGGACGGGGCAGGGCGTCCTGACCAGTGTTTCACTGTCGGGTGAACCCACTTCATTAAATATGAGGCGCTGGACTCTACAGGCGAAGTCGAGTCGATAATGGAAGAGGCCGCGGAAAGCTGTTAGCGTCCACGGTGCCGCTTTTCAGTTCAGTTTACGGGCAGAGGGTTAACCGCTGGGTCCCCGCGGAGAGTGGAATCCGGCAGTAATTGTACGACGTCTCATTGGGAGGTGGGAAACATTTATACTTCTAGGTAATAAGGGTAGAAGCTTGGGGAAGCTTATGAAAAAGTAGGTGAGTCATTACCGACCATTATCCCGGCTATAGTGCTTTCTGATGAGATGCCTCCAGAGTGGATGTGAAGGGGTCTCTTGAATAACACATTGAACTCCTACAGGCGAAACCACGAGTGACGACTGAAAGTAAACTAGCTGTTGGGTATTGAAAATTACACGTATGGCTTCTTAAAATCTCAAATATATAATGGTTCAAAGTTACAATTTTGTCCCACTGCAGTTTTCCAAAGTTGATTTAGATGATTTAGATTTCCTACTATATAGCTGGGAATAGTAACCATTTCGGTTACCTTGATATACCAGACCCTACCTTGTTACTTCTATAATATAGAAGAATGAAGGACATAAATGAAGGAGCGTGATATGAACATCATATTTCTCGCATTCTCATTTGCCTAGTCTTCTTGAAACGACCAATTGTCTTTTCTAGATTTGTGCCTGATGTCTGTCTGTTCGCCTTCCCCAGTTTTCATTTACTTGTTCTTGTTTTATTATTTCCAATAATAAACTTTTGGAATCGAGCACGAAAACATTTTTTTTTCAAAACCCTCTAAAAATGTAATGTTTCATGTTCCAAGATACGTAGAATCCAAAAATTGAATTAAAAAAATCCGTCCGTCCGCCGTATGTGGCACTTTCCTTAGTTACCATGGACCAAAATTATTGAAATTGGTATACCGGGGGGTATAATTGGTCCTATTTGGGGTCTAGTTGTGCCCCGAAGCTTGGCGTTACGGTCAGTATTCTCTGAGGGGTAGAAAATGGGGGTACAATTTTCAAAACGCCCTAGCTCGAAAACTGCAAATAGGCTGGTATATTTTTACATCGATTTCGAATAGAACACAATTTTTAGCGTTGAATGAGACCTTGCGGAGCATTTTAGGACCAACCGTTCGCCCCCTGTAAAGGACTTAGTGGTTGAACGGAAAAAAGAGATAAGAAACACGAGTGTGTATCGCAAATCTTTCCGAGTAAGCAGAATCCCCGTTGAAAAATCAGCTAATGAAACTCAACCCTTTTTCCAATTCACTAAACCAAGTTTCTTGTTTACTTTGAGAAGCTTCCTTGATTACTGACTGTTATGAATGAATGTGACAACAACTCTTGGATAGTAATAATAATTCCTAATAGATAACTACCTCCTAATTGTCCCCAAGGAATGATGGCTAACCTGATAGTGATATAATGTAGATAGGTATTTACCAATAGGATCTTTGTAGATGGTCAATCTATACAGAAAATAATGAACCGTTGTGTAATAATTTGCAGCGTTTTCTCATTATTACATTATGAGTTAACATTGTGAGTTGTTACATGAGGAGTTGATATTAAAAACTAAGAATAGGTGCCTCTTTTCAATTACTTAACAGCTCATCTGGGACTCAATGATGATTATGATCACACACTAACTAAGAACTATCAACTATCTATTTCAAAGTTACCTATGAAAACGGTACCTATGAGAACACAACCTACCAAGGATTACTGAAACCCCCAATTATCCTCCAAATTCGAGCAAAATCGGTCTTTCAGGCACTTAGAGACCGTTGCTACAGGAAGTTTACATTTTTGCATGCGCATACGCTACTAGAGGTCTGAGAGCGAGGAAATTTAAAGGATACTGTCTTGGGGATAACGCGTTAAATTCCCGCACCTTCATTCCAAATCGCATCATACGAGTAATTTCGTACTGTAGAAATATACCTGATTAATTCTGTACTTCAGTCTGTACGTGTATGAGTCTTTTTCGAATTGGACAGATTCATCATCTTTATCATCGTATGAAACGGGAAGTCAATCTCATGGAATGAGGTAACCAAAGTAGATTATACACGTTTCTCTGACAACTAAGGATGCAAACTATAGTCATGCATGATATTAACTTAGTTGTGGGAATGTCGCAGTCACACCCTTCCAGCGGAGCCCACTGATGCGCAACGCTTCTGATAATTAACTCTAGCATATAGCTACCAGCAGCTGAAAGGTGGCAAAGCCGATGACAACACAAATATAATAATCAATATGTAATACCGCCATTAATGGCAATCCTCTTTCGGGACATGAGGTACGGGATGAGCAACTTTTTCGAGCAACTCTATGAACGCTCTATGAGCTTCAAGAGCGGTATTGGAACTTACTTGGTACCAATACAACATTTCTCGAGTTTTTCTACGAATTATTTGATTAGCTAGTAGTTAGAGAATTGGCTCGATTGTATGGCCATGATTCATTGTAACTATGTTCTGGTGGAACTGTTTTTGAATCATTTGGGGGAAGTTTCGTCGCATGAGACGTTTGGGTTCCTGTTTTTTGACTTTGGAGACAACCACAATTTCGGAATTTTTCCCCCCCTGAAAAGAGTATTACTTAGCTTCTCCAATAGAGCTGGGAGCGAGAAGTATTATGTTCGAAGTCTAAAAGAAAACCGACTGAAAAAGGAAAATGTACTACGCGTTTAAAGTGTCTTTTTTTTAATCTTATATACCACGTCACTGTAAACTACTCAAGATTTATGTTATAATTTTTTGTTTTGAATCTTATATTGCGGAGTCTCAAGCAGTTCAAACTTTGCCCTCACTCATCCCTTCGGAGGGTAGCTATAAGTATTTAATCATCGAGAAAAGTTTATCATTTCACTTTGGTCTGGCACTACACGTATAGGACCTTTCAAATTCTGTGAATTCCCAATGGAGATGTGGAGCGGAGAACATTTGAAAAAAGTGGCTTGTTTTGGACTCGAACCCACAACCCCTGAAACACCAACCTCTTGTTCTCTCCGGTGCAGGAAGTTACAGCTGTGGTCATAATAATTCACCGATCACTATGATCATTCTTCTAGATATAATTTCCGAACCACAAACTTTCGAACAATTGAGAAAATCAGCTAAGAAGTAAAAGTGAAAGACAAGGAGAGGGAGAGGTGAGGGAGGAGGGAGGGAGAGTAAAGAGAATATTTCGTCGTTTTAGTGACGATTATTGTTACTTCTGAGTTCTTTCGACGGTAGATTAATATAATGTATAATTCATTACCTGAAGAATGGGTTTTGCAATAGTTTTTCACCTGTCTACAGCAACGTGATATTGAACGGTTTAGGAGATTAAAAGTAAACAATCCAGCAATAAAGAGGCAAACAACAATAAATTTAGGACATTGATAGAGTTTCCTCATCGATCGTTCGTCGTCGTTCGTCATGAACGAATAGGAAAATAGAAGTTATTTACTTTTAATCACCTCTGTTTGTAGTTTGTGCCAGTACTGAATGAACCGGTTATAGGTTATTGAAGTGGAATTAATAAGTTCGGCGTTTTTAAGCTATCAATTTGATAACTTTGCAAAGTATGGTCTGCTAGATTTGTAACAATTTCTATTTCGTATCCGTCAATATTTACACTTTTTCTTCTGCCTGTGTAATATCAATGTCGATGTCAATGTATATCTCTGAGTCATTTTAAGGATGCCAAATATTAGGTAATCTATACTATAATTCATAGGCCTAACTATTATACTTGCTGTTGTCTGAGAGTCTGTTACCAACACAATCAGGAACCGTTTTGCATGTTAACAAGGGTGGGTGCGGTAGGCGAAAATGTATCTTATCCTTTATCACCAAAATGTTGTCCTTAAATAGTTTTTTGGGTGATGGTGAGGGGGGGTTGTTGTTTGTCTAGTGTTAATCATTCCTCGCCCATAGGGTGGTTAGGGTTGCTATCGTTATTGCTGTTATAGTTATTGCTAAACGTAAGTGATACTCCTCCTCGGACTAGAGCTGAATTTGTGCGTGTTCGTGTTTAACCGTTCGTTTGTCGCAGTGCCACGACATAGACCGATACTTTTGCATCTTTTGACTTGCAATTTCGATGGTACCCCAGAGGTGTACGTTAGATTACACGAGAAGCTGGATTGGACTCTCTGGAGGGAGAAGACATGCTTCAGACCTCTGCCAATATCAGCAAGCTCCTCATGCAGCTAAGTATCATCAACACATTGAAGGGATTCTCCTTGTGCAAAAAGTACGAGTTTTCCTTCAATGAAATTAAAGCGCTATGCAGAACCTTACAACGACTTTCGTTTTTTCAGAACACTACGTAAGTATTATCGAACCCATAATAATTGTTTAGCTGTTGAAAAGTTAGTCTCCAAAATGAAAAGCTGCCCCTCCTAAACCAAAGGTCAATGCGCTTAGATAAAATTACCGTTTCTCTATACCGTGAACACCCCGAAATTCCGTACGTATTTAACCCATCCCCTCTCTCTCTTACTTTACAACCCACAGATTCATTTACGTGAAAGCTGGGATGTTGCTCGAGCAATATTCCAGAAGCAACGAACTAACTTCAGACAACGGAGTGTTTGGACATAACCCGATTACAACTGGCCCCTCGCTGCGGGCACAAAGAGATTAGGGAGCCCGAATTAGTTTTTGTATATCAACGGGATTTATAACGACGGTTAATGTTAAGCGAGTTTCACCTAAATTCAGGCAACGCTGATCTGGGTCGCTCCGGTAAACCTTGTTTTTCCTTGCGCGTAAAACAAAACGGTCCACTTCTCCGTCGGTAATATCTCGAGTTTTTTTTTGAATTTTTAATTACCTAATGGCTTTGAATAAATGTTTAGGATACAAATCAAAACAATGTCGGACTAGTCATTGTTTGACAGAAGAGTCTGAGCTTCTCGGAGCGTCTCCAGAAAGTCGCTGGGAAGAAGCCCTACACAACCAAGGGGCCAAAATAAGGAGGAATTCACTATTGTAGAAGTCGGACAGATTATAAGAATACTAAACAAATATTGGTATGTGTAGGTACCTACTGATCAATCAACCTGTCACTGGGATGTTCTATAATTGTATCATTTCACTGATCGTAATTCTATTATCGTATCACGGCGAAGTTTCAAAGGCATGGAGAAACCTTGCTCCAACTATCCGAGATAAAAATCGGCTGTATTGTGTGCCAAAAAAACTCGCATTGGATACCAATCATTGTGTAAAAAATTGAACTATAATTAATTATTAGTTTTCCATGGTGGGAAACAAGGTTTATTATCTCATTTCATACTAATTTTAAGTAGTGCTAACGATATAAACGGATCATTCATTACTTTACTCATTGAGTTGAACGTAAAGTTTCAGAGCTATTCATTCAACCATAAGATTAGTAGTCAGTATACGACTACAACCTCTGCAGGTGACCGTGCTTCGCTCGGAATCGGTTGACCTAATAGTTGTAGCTTGTAACAATAATTTATTATAGTGTTTCCATGGTGATAGCAATAACGCGTTAACCACGACTTAAGGTTCAACCGGAAACACCCCGGAAGCCACTGCCCCAACCATCTCTGAACAACGCTAATCATATAATCTTCCTATCACTAATCAAATCGAACAAAACTAAAAATTGTTGCCATATTATGGTTCTTCTTTGACACAAGGTCCTGTGGGGGCCGAATAGAATCACTCCCTGCACTAAACATAATTGGAAGCTTTCCATAATAAATAGGTTCACTTTTTTAATGCAGTTTATTGTAAACACTTTGAACGACCGTGATCATCAAACTAAAAGGTAGAGAGTGTGTTAAGCACATATCGCGTCATACGGTTTTTCTCACCGTTTCAGCGGTAAAAAGTTGGAGCGAAGCAGAGAGTAAGGTGCTTAAGGACCCTCGTTCGCTTGCTTGTACACATAATATTCCGGTTTTAATGGCACTCATCATAGTGCACGTCCAGATAGAACTAGAAACAGCAACTCTTAACTGAGTTTAGCTTCACCCCATGAAAGGGAATTTCCCTATCTACTGCTACATACTACGCTGCCATCACCATTACAGAATATTGCTAGACGTTATGGTCTTTATGGGTCAGGAAACTCATTTCTTCTCCTAACTTTGCACCCAGGTACATTAGTAGAGGAACTGAACAACAAGTTGCATGGTTGAATTTACTTAGCGAGGTCAAAGTTCTTAAGGAGAGGCCGAATTAGTCAAGACAGATCAACAGATTTATGAGGTAACGTGAGTTCCGAATCACTTTCCTACATCGATTCTACCCAAGATTCTGATGTACCCCAGTTCACCCACAATCGTTGATTACAATAGCCAATGCTTTTTCCAAAATTCAAAATCAATTTACAATCTTCAATAGATGTTTTCTGTTCTATTTCTGTTGTTGGAAAAATATGAGTGCATACCTACTACATGTGTATAATAAGGTGATTTATATTGAGGAGAGCAGTTTTTCCATTACATTGAGAATTATGCCTGCATTTGGTGTCAATCCTCCTGCCTTGTCCTACCATGTCCTATCCCATGTCCTACCATTATACCTATTGTGGTAGCGTACTCTACTCCCGTAACCTCAAACAATGGACGTTTCTCACAGTACTTGCCTCATATTACGCTTCGCCTCCAAAACTGTAGCTCATTTGAATAGAAGAATCTATGAAGCAAAATTTGGGAAAATGGGGTGTGCGCATAGTTTTTTACCCCCTTCCAAATTATGGATCCTAGCGAAAGCTTTCCGAAATGGTGCAACATTAAGGGTATCCTATTAGCATACAAGGGTCTAGAAGTGAATAATGATGACGTCACGTGCTTCTTACCAGCTCTTTTCTAGCTCAACCAGACAAATTTCCAGTTGAAAAGTGGCTCACGGGTTTTTTTGAGAACGCTGAACCCGAATTTGTGGTCAATAATGAGAATCTCCGATCTATGCGCAAACCATATTGTTAACTGGGGTTCAAAAACCGTTGGTAAGTACGTAAATTGTTGGTTTGATGTAAATCGCGAGCTGCAATGAGCAACGACTTTAAACTCACTTCTTTGAATTCACGCAGATCGACTTAGCAGTTCGATGTTCCGATGGAGTACTGAGTTCCTGACGTACCAGGGTGCATTCGTGGATTTCAGTAGTTTCTACTACTGCACCTGGGTGTTGGAAACAGATCCCCACAGCGAATCATACTGTCAGATGGATCTTACTAAACTTGTGTTGATAAGTTTCATCGTCCAACAAAAAATTCCGACAGGCTTTCAGAGTTGTGGCTCAGAACACGCGATAGTTTCCCCAAAAGTACCGATGGCTCCAGGTAGTAGTACCTTCCCACTAGCACCCAATAAACGCCAAAACGTTCTCACAAGGCTTCCGCTGGCGCGGCAAATTCGGAAGCAAAATTCAATTCCAGAGTGTGATTAGATGGAATGGAAGCAGAGGCCACGGAGAGAAAATGCCGAAGCTGAGTCTACTGTGGGGACCGGCAGGGAAATCTCGGGTAAGTGAAGATAATTGGTTTAGTGCGTGGGAGACGGCCTCAGATATTATCATTAAGGTCCCTTTCTGGCTCAGCCCCAGGGAGCAATCGGGCGAGCGGGTCACAGCGAAAATGCGGGCCCTTCTCATTCAAGGCGACAGACCCTTGTGATAACAGTGACAGACCAGTTCACAACAATAAGTTAGACTGCATGTATGAAGCAGCGGTGTTGACTCAACAAATAATACTGTTCAACACCAATGTTATCTGTAGGTATTTCTGTGAGTGAGGCGCATATTTATTTTTTGAACACAAACAATATGCAAATTTTATCAGGTGATTTACTGATTGATAAACTGTTTCTTTTTACTTTCCTAAGCCCACCTGAAGGTGAATGGAAAGTGTTGCGATCAGCAGAAAACCCAATTTCTGAAACACCACTTTTAAATGGTCCTCATGGACATCTGATCAATTTTCTCCACGTTTTGGAAAAGTGTATGTAAGTCCGTATGTATGCTGTGGCGATAGTAGGACTATCGGCCATTTCTTATGAATCATATATTTTTAATTATGGTAAATATCCGCATGTGACCTTCAAATTTTGCAATAAATAATTGGCCAACTAACGAAAGACTAACCCCATATAAAATAGAATCACCTTTTTAGAGAATCCACTGCATCTCTGGAGTTGTAAATGAAATAGAAATGCTACCCTCAGCAAAATATTTAAATAAATAAATGAAAGAAAATCTTCTGAGAAAAGAAAAGACTAAAGAGCCGGCCAACCGCCGATAAAATCGGATGACAAAAGTAAGAACATAATATCCGACGTGCCGGGTTGTGGGACTGTCGGTATCCACCAGTTGCGGACAAGAGGCGGCAGTGACCGTCCAGAGGTGGAAGCTGTGAGAAGAGGAAGGAATATTGGAAAGATGCCCTACCGAAAATGAATTAAGAATTCACGGATAAGAATAGTATAAAACAGTTAGGTACCCATCGAACGGATTCATGAACACCTACCTTCTGTGTTCCTGGGGGCAGAGGGTCCCGATGCTGAGGCGTCCGATTGGAGAGCTGGGGAAATGGAGAAGAAACCATTGAGATAAAAAACGCAAATAATTCATCGTAGTAATTTCACGATCTAGATGAGGGGGTGAACTCACACATTCTGCGAAATTTGAAAAGAAATCGGAGGCAGAAAAAATAAATTAACTGGTCCCAGTTGAAATGATAACCACATAACGAAGCTTGTAACCTACCCAATGCAGAACGAACGATTTCGAGCATCAAGCGCTACCTGTGGGATGTTGAGTGAAGTTTTACGAATCACCAAGGCCAATACAGGTTAACCAACACAACAAAAGGGGTTGACAGAGGAATTTAAGTGGCAAAAGGGATCAAATTCACCAGAAAAACTATGAGTGAAATGCAAAAGGGCCTTCCCATGAAAACTGGACCATTCCAACATTCTCCAAACCCGCTGTGAAATCAGAAAATGACAAATTAAGAAACCATAAAATGGATAAGAATGGATGGATACTTCAACACTGATGATGCAATCTGTTATCACATGGATGAAGCGACGGTTGTCATGGAAACCTCCAGGGGAAGTGGGGAAATAAATTCAGCCAGACACCACTAGAATTCAGAGTTGTAGGAGGACATCAATATCCCACAGAGGGCATGAAAACTCCCAATACCAATTCAAGATGAAGGACAAGATGGGTAGAATCTTAAATGCCACCATAAATTGAGAATTTGATCTGGGCAGTTGACCACTGAAAAGTGGTCCGAGTTAAGACAAATCTCCCTGTTGGAAATTGGGCCCTTTGGGTTGAACAACAACAGGCTAAGATTTTTTTGAAATTAGAGTCAGATAAAGCCTATCTAACTCCTTTAAAAGATAATTATGGGTCAATAAATATAATTTTCATGAGCAGCCAAATTCAACTTAAATTCTTCTATCTGCACTGAGGACTTCAAAATACCATCATCCAGGGATTTCATCATCTTTGTCTTATCACCCAGGGACTTCATTTTCATCATCATCCAGGGACTCCACCTTCTTTTCTCATCATCCAGAGAATTCACCATTTTCTCATCATCCAGAGAATTCACCATCTTTCTCAGTATCCAGGGACCTCACCTTTTCCTCATCATCCAGGGACTCCACCATTCTCTCATCACCCAGGGACTTCACCATCATCCAGGGACTTCATCGTTTATTCTCATCCAGGGACTTCTTACAACTTCGGACCAGCTCTTCAGGGGAACAACTGCACCTTTCACTTTGTTATCTATTTTGTTTAATTGGTATTGTTAATCCGTTTCTTCTAGACAAGGTACCTTGGTAAGTTAGGAAAAAAAA
>JAEMON010000004.1:12853857-12865845 GCA_030264115.1 Lygus lineolaris | reverse complement strand
CTGTTCAATATCAAGGTCTTGAAAAGCCTGGAACCTGTTCTTAATAATAAACCTAATAACCTAATAAACCTAAAGTAATCGAATTTTCTTCATATGAAAATGAAAGTTCATAAAAAAGTGGTGTAGGTCGATCGAGGAAATTATGGACTGAAATTCCAATACACCGAGTTCAGTTATAGAGTAGGAGCCTAGTTATAACGGAGTTTGGCTGTTTAAAGTCAGCAAAATTCATCAAACTGCACCTGTTATTAAGTATTTAGTTGAGCGAAACTACGTTGAGGTCGCTTGCCGTTAGTGTTGTTAGAGGGAGAGGTGAATAATGGACTATTATTCGAACATCATCGGGAATGGTAAATCCAACATCACCGAACTATCTTCACAGAATATTCGGGAGCAGCGAACAGTACGTTGGGTGTGGATTGATACGTATTACGTCGAAATAACACTGAACTCATGAAGTTCCCCACAGAATTGCAGAATGTCTGAAGCTCCGTATAGAGGGAGATCCTAATTAGAATTGGTCCATCACGGTAGGACAAAACAACCAGAATCGGTATAACTGCAACATCAAATCCGTTTCAATCTAAGCGTATCAACATCTTTGTCATAAAGATGATCGGTACTACTAGTTAGAAGTTTCACAAACGTAAATTCGGTATCCAAATGTTCATTTTCGCCGTAGGTGAAGTTACGGAGAAGGAGGGAAAATTGTTTCCAAACTACGACAACTGCCTAAGGCTCTGTTCAACGCACGGGTTAACAACGTAGTCTTTATAGTCTGGAAAGAACTCAAATAATAAATTGATGTTTATTGTCAAAGATGACCAAACCTACGGCAACCTAGGAGCAGTAAAACATTGGAAACAAACATACTTGTTTCCCCCTATTGGGCGACCGAACAATACCAAAAATTCCCATTCACGCAGCATGAGTTGATGAGCGAATTTTCAAAGAATCATTTCAACCGATTTGGTGGGTGATTCTTATAGGAAATTTCACGCTGATTCCGAATATACCATAATTATGTTCTTATTTTTAAGATGGTAATTTACACCAGAAACCTCAAAAAATTTGCTTGGAGATTTTCGACTCTAAATTTTTAAAATTTGAACCCTTGGAGTACTCCAAAAATTGTGGACAACCAACTCATCCTTTCATTTGATATTATTGACATTTTGAAAATTTTCCGGATTTTTAGCTCGATCCCTCGGTCAGATATCGTCTAGAGTAGTATGTATACAAATATATGTATATGTATAGTATGTATATAAATATTTATATGTATATAAAGTTATATTTCAGGAATCGTTCTAGAATGGTGTGAAATGGATTTCCATGAAGAAAATTTTCAAAAATTTGCATTACAAAAATTTTGAAGCCATTGCAATAGCTTCATTTTCTTCTAAATTTCGCTAATTGAAACCATGCATCCGACCAACTGCACCACATCAACTAGTCTTTAGAAATGAGTAACAACAATCTCAGTGGCGGCTGATTATGACTGGCCCATTCTATAAAATATGGTCACCTATCAATCAACATTTCATCATGTTATTTAAGAACTACATTTACCTATGGTCTCAAAAACGTCATGCATGTTGCCTCATCAACAAGGATGCCAGAGGCAACTACTTGACCCTTTTGATGTAATTCCAGAGTTCCATGAGGTTTGCAAGCAAACAACCTATTATAGGTAGTATAGACGTAGGTAAAACTCCTTCACATTTCTGGAGGAACATTGAATTTTAAATTAGAATGTACTTAGTGTGATTCATCCTTTCAGAACATCGTATTGCCATGAAGGTATTGCAATACGATTAGCAGTTCTATAGCAGGGAGAGTGGATGGAACGTTCAACAGGAAGCAGGCACTGCGTGGGCCGAAGTGTACGTCGAAAGTGATTAGGCGAGGTGGAGCGTTCGCGATGCTAATGAGCTGCGTCTCAAAGGAAACTTCGAAACGATGTTGATCGAGTACCTACGCATTTTGCAAAAGCAGCTACGATCTGAGGGCCGCGCGCGGCGTTGAGCACCATTTAGCGTATCTACACGTTCAGTCTACAGTGCTGTCCGCGCGGAATCACAGAATTATCCTTCATCATCAGGAAACATGAAGCGTCCTCTTAATTTACATGCGGCTCAAAGCGATCGCGTTACCGTTTCTGAAGCAAACCGGGTAAACAAACACGACGCATGTCGAGACCAACGCTGCCTCTGTCACCTCTAATTATGATAATTAGACGACCCAGGTACAATCTCAATTCCGAAATACACTACCTTTTCGACAATGCAGACAGGCCTAATAGATCAGCAATCGAGGTATTGATTACCTACTGGCGCACTTCGCAATGCACCCCCTGGGGTCAGCCTTCCTAAAAGATATATAACTCATTTCTAATCTTCAATCTATCAAAAAAAAGAAACTGAATAAATAACACCACAAGGTCCATGGTTTATTCCTTATCACATAGACAAAATTTAATCTTCTGATATATTCCAAAGATCGATTTGAAATATTTATGTAGGTACTGTATTGACATTGAGTCCTTCCTTAAACATGATGTAAACCACGATTTTAAGAGTGCCAAAATCACATGCACAATCAGTGCATGAGGAGCCAAAGGGTGAACCCTTGAGTACTTGAGTACTGACGTACCTACTGTGTTGTATCAAAGAATGTTCAGACTCGATTTTCGATAGCGTTTGAAGTGATGTTACCTCAGCAGCTACAATGGATGGAAATGAAACAAACATGAACGAAATTAATCAAATGCTTTTAGGATTAATAGAATCTGATCACTGTTTTAGCAAATTATAAACAAATTTAATACTTATTGAAAAGTATCTAATTAAATTTTAGTTCTAAGCTTGTAGGCTCATCCCGAATTATTTCGGTGATCTCACGGGGCCTGGTTCATTCCACCAGGTAAGTTTCCGTCGGCTAGTTTCTTATAAATCCACTATGGCGCTTTGCTTTTGTTGTGAATATGTGCTGACCATATTTCGAATAAAATAGCTATGTGAAAATGCTGACCTCAATCAGGACCAAGCTACGAAAAATTCGAGAGGGAAAATAACTTATATTTTCAATTTACTCCTCCTTTTCTTTTGTTCAGATGAAGTGGAAGATATCTCAACTCATTTATTTGAGATGGAAAAATAAACCAAGCTTCATCTAATAACACCCGGAAAGATAAATCTGAGGGTCTCAGACAAGGTACCCTTTTTCGCTCTTTGTGTCTAACAGTAAAGTTTTCGAAGGATTTTCACCAGGAAGGGTCGTTTGTCAAGTCGGGGTAGCAATTACGTCATGACCCCCCCCCCCCTCCCCATTTCCACCACCACACCTCTTTCTAGACCAATTCAGTCTACGGCCGAAGAAAAGCAGGTCGTCACTTGCACTGGAATCGTGAGGTTGATGGTTAGGGCTCATTAGTTTTCACTCACGTCGACTTTTCCTCTGACTGTGCCTGACCCAATCCCAACAAGAGGTGCAGGTACGACAAAGAATTTCACCTCCCACAATCGCATGACGTCTAGAAAGAAAAAGCATCTAGCTCGAGTCCTATCCCTAGAAAAGCCACATCGTATATCAAGAAGGAAACGCGGAATGCTGACAAGCTGACATGAATAATTCAGACACTCAAACTCCATCTTGCCAGAGTTAAGGTTAATTTCAAACAACACATGTTTGCTGAAGTCGGAAAAATAAGTCAATTTGATGTCATTTTCCAGCCACATCAACATGTTGTTTCCATGAGCGAACAGTCAATGCGACAGAGTTACAAACGACAACTGTCCGGCCACGGTTGGAAGTAGAACTACTGTCCCCACCAGTTGACCAGAACAAACGCTGGTACTGCCCCTTCGACATCATATTCCAGTGAGGGAGCGACATTTATTTGTTTTTCATTTTAATTTAGGACAGTTGTAGGATATGTACATGATTATTTTATAATCTTTCAATTAGAAGGTCTTAGTGAGAGCTTTCCAAACAGGGCAAAATGAGGGGTATATCTGACTTCCAACATCATTTCATACCAGAGCACCTAGAATATTTACCAAGCTGCAAGCTCTCTTTACAAACGTTTTGTAGCTAAACTTGGAGGAATTACAAGTTAAATATACTGCCAAGGTCATGGCACATAAGCTTCCTCGTGGCCTTCACAGTATCCCACCATTAAATTGTCAAAAAACTAGAAATGACCGGTTCGCCATGCTCATGGCAATAGAATGCTGTTCAAACAAGAATTAAAAAATCTTTATTTTTGGGCACCTAACTCGAAGTTAGTTTTCATGCTCTAAGGTAAAGTAATTAGTCCATGTATAGAAAGGAGAACGTAAAGAGTCCCTATCAAATTTCAACTTTTTTCGTTGAACAGAAGAGAACTCGTGCCACTGCCACCGCTGATTCAATCATTATCAATATCATATGGGACTTCAAGGGACCTTACCCGCGTCATCCCTGAAAATCTGACCAAAATCCGTTCAAAATTGATGGAGTTATGACCGTAACAAGAAAATCTCATTAGCGAATCTGATAGGGGACTATCTACCTAGCGCTAAACCCACACGATTCCTGAAAATTTGATTGGAATCGGATCAAAATGGAGGAATGGAAATGTGCAAAGACATATTGACAGACAGACAGGAAACCACATTTGTTCAGGAGGCCCTGGAACGCAAAATGCGATAGGAAATTTTGATTTTGGAGCACAGCAAATTGCAGCCTTGCAGACTCGCGGAAGCAAAATCAATTTTGAGGGTGCTAAATCCGAATCCGGTGCTAAAAATAGAATATTCCTTAGCATACACGTATCCCATCATTGGTCCTAAGGAGAAACCCTTTGTGGTATTGTGGATATACCTACCTAGCGTTGCCCGTTACGCGTAACTGTTCGCTGCATCGCAACGCAAAGGGCTATTTTCAAATCCTGGTGGTGATACTGAACCAATTAGGGAGTTTCCATTTTCTATCATCCAATCATAATCAAAATTCTAGTTGCGTTTTCCAACAGTTGGAATAGTTACTATTCTTTCTGAAGTTGAACAAGTTGGAACCTTGTTAAATCATTGTAGTTTTCCAATAAGGGAGTTTCCAATCTCTATGATCCAATCATAATCAAAATTCTAGTTGCGTTTTCCAACAGTTGGAATAGTTACTATTCTTTCTGAAGTTGAACAAGTTGGAACCTTGTTAAATCATTGTAGTTTTCTAATGATGTTACATCATAGCAGCCTGATGGCACCAATAACCATTGAGATGATTCTCAGGGATCAGTAAACCGCGCAGAATGATGTAACTTCTGTGAAACTTCATGATTACATTCAGAGGGGTCGAGAGTGCAAGAAGGGCAAAAGCTAGCCTTCCTCATTTCCATTTAACGAACGGCACTGAAAATGCTGATCCTCAATCTGCACCGAACTGAAATATCGATGCACAGTCACATCATCTGCCTATGTCAATTTATACCGAGTTCGCAGCCACTCTGTGAAAACTGAACTTACAACTCGGACGGTCAAAGCAGAACTAATGGATTTCATCGGTGAATGGGTCTACTTAGTGCTCTTCTGCAGCATTCCATCCCTAACCGTTTATTTGCGTTTCCAGTCAATTTTTGTAATTGATTTCCCCTTTTAGTGAATGAAGTGAACCCTTTTACATCTCGGATACTCTGAACTTTGGTCGCCCACTTGTTTCTCAGTTTCTCGCGACCTATGTCGAGCGTGGAGGTTTATGAGGCTAATTAGAGCACCGTCGATGAAATTATGCTACCCCTTTTGAAAAGCTCGTTCGATCACAAGGAAACAGTTCAAAGTGAACTTCGTCAGTTCACCCTCTCAGTTCGCTGGCGAACCTTGTTTTCCGCAATATAATAAATTAGAATAACTTCAATTCATTTTTTACGGGCTTAGCTTATCGCGTCCAGTTGATATCAACAGGGACTCAGTACGAACTAAATCACTCGCGACGAAGTTATGGAAACCCGTTTCAATAAAAAGGAAACGGAGTTAAAGAGAAAACGTTGTCTATTTCCACGAAAATAATGAGTTACAAAGTTAAATCGATTCCAACGGTTAGGCCATCATCAGTAACAAACAAGAACTGAAGGTACATCAGAAAGAGCACAGCTTTTACAGTCACAGGAGAAAGGGAACGTTAATCCTATTGGTCGAGAAAAGGGGCTGTGAGGAATACCCAATCACGTGCAAGCAAAGTGAAAGGGTTGGAAAGGAACTTGAATCCTATTGGCTGAGAGAAGTGGAAGGGGGACCGGGAGGAATAACCAATGCCAATCAAGGGCAGAAATAGTGAAAGGGGGCTCAAACAGTGGTGAGGGTAACATTATAAACAGGGGAAAACCAAGCTATTGCAGGAATAAACCTATTATTGGTGAAATATGATTTGGAATTAAATCATTCAAACATTCACCAGACCTATCACTTTTAATTATTTCGAATTTTTCAAGTATATTCAACATGCCTCCCTTTGGACAAAAAATGGAGAAATTCTACAAACTGTCTACTCGTTAGATCAAAACTAAAGTTTATGATTAGATTCACTCACAAGACTTGCAAAGGCATAGAATCACCCTCGTTATCCCTGAAATCTTTTTCATGTTCCCCAATCCTTTTCCTAAATTTCCTACCAGTTTGACCACAATACTGAAGCTCACATGAACATTTTGATTTATAAACCCCCACTTTTGTCTTGAAATTTAATTTTATCTTTAACAGAACCCAATGAATTTTAAAGATTTTTTTAATTTTTGAAACCCACTTAAAAACCTCTAGATGATAGAATTTTGCCAAATTTATCTGGAACTTCCCCATAGTAAGGTATACTCATCTACTGTTTTTCCTTTAACACAACTTCTCTAACCAAATTTGACACCCCATCCTCCCAAAATTTGGTTAGAGAACACAACTTCTCTAACGAGTAAATTTTCAAAGAATCATTTTAGTCGATTTGGTGGGTGGTTCTTATAGCAAATTCTGCGCTGATCCCGGATATGCCATATATGTATCCTATGTTTAAGATGGTGATTTACACAAGAAGCTTCGGAAAACTCGTTTTTGACCGTTATTTTTCAAAATTGGACCCCTTGGAGTACCTACAACAAAAATGCTGGCCAACGAACTCAGCCTCTCTTTTGTTATTATTGATACTTTGAAATTTTTCTGGATTGAGAGGTCGCGAAGCGTCGTCATAAATTGGGAAACTCACAGAAAACACCGTTGTCGTCCACCTGTTGTTGTTGTTTTTGCAGCAAACCGCAACAACGCTGAAGGAAAAACCGCGTATAGGAGTCGCTTCGGGGGTGCTTCGAGGTCTCCTATTGTGGCCGGGAGAGGTCCCCGTTGTATGGAAATAGGAATTCACGGACGGACGGGGTTCCCTTTTATTCCTCCCCCTCTTATCCGCATTGTTCTTGTTCCTCTGAGGAATCGGTGGTAGTTCGACTTTGGATAGAGAGCGAGAGAGAGGGGGAGTGAGAGAGAGAGAGAGAGAGAGAGAGAGAGAGAGAGAGAGAGAGAGAGAGAGAGAGAGAGAGAGAGAGAGAGAGAGAGAGAGAGAGAGAGAGAGAGAGAGAGAGAGAGAGAGAGAGAGAGAGAGAGAGAGAGGGAGAGAGAGAGAGACCACGAAGGAGCAAACGCCCTTTTGAAGCACTTCCTTACCTGTACACCTCCAAAAATTAATATAATACTATAATATTAGGTAATGTAATATAGTATTACTACAGACAAATCGAATCTATATCACCATCACGTTATTCAGCGTGAAGAAACATAAAAATCTTGTATCATACGTGACAGTTTACCAAACCCAAATAACTCCATTTCTAGGACACATTTGGTGCGTAATTGCGCAAGTTTTGCGCACGCAATTTTTCGAGTTAGGGGTCCTATTTCCATGTAACTATGCTCATAACCCAAATCTGAAATAAAATAGGGAGGGTTCCCACTGAAGAAAACAAAGATTGTGCTATTTGAAGAAAACCAAGTTTGTGTCACAAACAAAGGCGTGAAAGTATTTGTCCTGAAATCTATGAAAAGAATTACGCAGAATGCCCTTGTAATTGTCTTACTTGGAACCTAGGAGAAATTATAGGGGAGGTGTAAGCCCTTAGTGAATCACACTGTGTACATAGGTACCCTTCGAGACACCTTACACACCCTGTTCGAGTACATAAAACGTGCATAGAATCGCATGAAAAGATTCGTCAATATTATCATATTATGTACTTACTGGACAACTCTGAACAGTCCTGAATTATTTTTCTGTCCATTATGGGCGTATGTGCGCTCCACCGGAGGTGGGTACCTACCAAGAACTATTTCAACAAAGAATATTATCGACTGTGCAAATTGTTACAAAAAGGTTTATCACATATCAGATCTGGTGGTATCGTATTATCGCATGCAAAAAGCAGATTGATTCAATGTTTAGTTCTTTTCCAACTGCCGGAGGTTTGGGTTGAACTTAAATATTTCAGCTCTCAGAACCTCCTGATGCGTACACTATCATCAAAAAATTAGAGACAAACTATTTTGAAACCAAATCATTGCTATTTGAAACAGGGCTTTGGTTTTGAAATAAAATACCAAAAATACAAATAAAGCCGAATGATAGAAGCAGAAGCACGAATATGGGGAACTTCAACTTCCATACTCCTCTCTCAGTGACCCACTAACTCCTTTGATGGTTAGTTACGAGTCAATTTGTCCAGATGTCAGTAGTCAATGGTCAAACTTTGCACAGACGTCCATATAGTGATATGGATGTCATTTACAAAATACCCAGAAGTGTGCGTAACATTTGAAGATTCTTTCGCATCAGAATCGATCCTACACTTTGGATCTAATAACCTAAGTATTAATAATAATATAAGTATATTTTTTTTTTGAACTTTTATGGAAGCTCCAACCAATTTGAGGCCAACCCATGAAAGAGAACGGTGTGTTGATTGATATAATAAACATTGCACAGAATAGAGCTACTGATTGGAATAACTCTACTAAACCTACCGCGAATATACACGGATATACCGTAAACATCGTTGTTGGGATTCCCTTTCAATCACATTTCCATTCAAGATAACAACCCTTTCCAATCAAATCGGATAATCCTTCCCAGAGTCTCAATCCAACTTCATTCACAGTTGAATCCATTTATTGTATTGGAAACATAGCCCCAGGCTAATGTTGCGTCGAAGACTGTATAATATGAGGTATCTATACAATGTTGTGATGCTTTCATTAACTGTGGTACTTTTGACATGGATATTCAGGTCGTTTGGCTGTGGGTCAATCTATAAATTTCGTGTGATTCAACCCAAAAAATGTTACGTTTAAATTGATGTGTAGAGGGAGACATTGGCAGCATGAGATGCAGTGACGTGTCAGAAAAATTGAAAGCTTTCCAACGAGTGTATAACGATTTTTGTAGGTGGAAATCCGACAGAGTTACACTTCTCTGGTTACCAGGATTTTTCTGATGATTCCCCATTGAATGATAGTTGAGTAAACAGTAAACGTCGTAGAATAGATTTAGAACGTATAGCAACTCTAAAATCACTTACACTACGAAGCTGTAACTCAATTTATGCTGTGAGCTCGCAAGGACATCAGTACCTGAATTCGAAGTAGTAGGTACTAGTAAATAGTAGGTACTATGTACTTGGCACTATAAGCTGGCTGGCTCTCAAAGCTAATTAGCACTATGGAGCTGTAACTTAGTATGTAGACTCCTTAGGACTTGTACTTGATGATGCATAGGGCCCGGAGCACTTCCTAGAGCTTATTTATATTTTAGTCTAGCTATTCAGATATCAGAAGCTACAATTTGGTATGTAGCCTCCTTAGGACTTGTACTTGATGACAGGGCCCAAATTAACTGAGTAAATTCTAAATCCAATTTCCGCGCTATTCACATTATGAAGCTGTAATGTACCTATTAGGTATATGGCCTCTTTAGGACTTTCACTTGACGATGCATAGGACCCGAATCAGCTGATCGGGTTTAAAAGATAATTGCGAGGTTATTATCTTTATGGTGATTTAATTTTACTATGTGGCCTCCTTAGGACTTTCATTTGGCAATGCTTAGGACCAAAATCAGATAATTGACTCCTGAAGCTTAATGGTGTACTTACATTCGTTTGAAAATATGAATTGAGAACCCAAAAGACATAATCCATGCCATGATTCTTTTCCGAGTAAGTGAAATTTCCTTCGATTTCACTGATCCAGGTTTCTTTAGAAAGTCGAACTTTTTCGATATACAGACAGACTTTTCAACAGTTTCTTGCCCAAGGGCAAGAAAGCTGTATCTTGGTTTTTGTCTATGTTCCCTGATCTAGTTCAACCAGGTTGGATAAAACCAGCCAAATTGGACAATGTTTTCATTTGTAACTCAGTTAACCATAATTATTCATACCAACTAAAAATTAACTAGCATACTCACCTATGTGCTCTAGGGACACAACAACTCACTCGTCAATCCATTAGTACCTAGTAATACCAGAAGGTTGGGAGGAGCAGATCTCCAGAGTAGTGAAAGCGAAAGACACCAATTCTGACAAGTCTGGTAGACAGCATAGCTTCATTGCATACGATAAAATTGGGACCAGCCCCAACTTCCCACAACGTTCCACCCACAACATTCTACCCAGCGCCAACAGGTCATACGGAATTGAAATGTGAGGAAATTCACGTTTACCCGAATTCCGAATTGGACCTCGTCAAAATCTGCGAACTTCACCTTAATTGGTAGGTAAGTAGGTAGGATAGTTTCAGAATACTGTCAGTGGTAACGTGGTAAAGTTTCAAATACACTTCCAAGGACATGGCACAGAAGCTTCCTCGAGGCCTTCACGCGGTATGTCACCATTAAATTTTCAGAAAAATAGAAATGACCGGTTCGCCATACCCATGACGACAGAATACCTTACCAGCATCAAAATTGATGGAGTTATGACCGTAAAAAGAAAATCTCGTTAGCGCCTGCGCGGAGGCTACAGTTGATTCGATCATGATGAAACTCATAGGGATCTAGCGATCTAGCGCTAAACCCACACGATTCCTGAAAATTTGATTTAAATCGGATCAAAATTGTGGAAGTCATGGCTGTGGCAAGGAAATGTGGGCAGCCAGACAGACACGTACCTAACCAAATTTGTTCAGGAGGCCCTTAAACTCAAAATAGAAGTGAGCATTTTGATTGTGAAGCACAACAAAAATTGTCATTTCGAAAGTGAAAGCAGACTCGGAAGCAGAAATGAGCTCGAGCTGTAGTGTTGAAATAAATTCTTTAATTTTTATACACAATATTTCCTCTAAATATTTCTATGGATGTCACACAACTGTTAGAAGGGAGCCAAACCGAAATAAATGCATTGACTACATGGAAGTCGCTATTCAGGTTCGATTCAATCGCCAATGAATCAGAACGGAATAGGAATGGGGAGGATCCGGTCAGTATTTCATCGTAGGGCCGGATCCGGCGTTTTCGAGATAACGATCAGGGGGATCGAGAAGGGGCCTCCGCATAAAAATAACAGCCTACCGCCCACCGGAGGGGCGCAGGTGGGAAACTGAAGTCTTCATAAGGCGATCGGAGGCCCTCAGGGCCGTAGACCTACCGGCTGGTCCCACCAACTGGAACGTTTCTCATATGAATTCCTCCTTCAGGCGACGGTTGAACGGGCTCTTGATTCAGCGTTTGATTGTAGTGCATCGTGGGTAATTTCATGGGTGTACCTACTTCTATCCACCTACATTTTGAAGGCACAGGTTCACATCGAAATAATGGGCCAGCCAAACTGTGAAGACAAATAAAACAACATCTCGACTCGATATTTTGATGGGAGGTATTTATAAACAAACATGGCGTTCAGTTGAGGCTCACCCTCAACTCAACAATGCAAAATCCTGAGTGCATTCGGGAGGTCCCTCAAGTGCACGTTCTTACTCAGATTTTCCTACT